>JAYRBW010080139.1:0-47628 GCA_036023295.1 Invenusta paracnida | reverse complement strand
ATATATGTTACATGTATAAAAATAAGTCGTCGTGCCCACGACTCCCGCACTATAGAATACAAAAGTTATTTTTAATAAATGTTATTGATTTGCTAACACTCAAAATAAACTTATCTCGACTACAACATGTTTTTTCTTCCGCTAAAGTAGGCTAATTTTGTTGGGAGCAACAGATCAATTAAATAAGGTAAGATGACACAACTTTATAAGACGTAATTAAACTATAATAAATTCAGAGTGATGACGCAAATATATTAGTATATAACACAAATAAGGTGAAGTGATTCGTAAACCTTCATATTGAATACATTTTCAATTTTATTCTAAATATATTTTAAATTTTTGTATTTTGTATACGTGTAAATTTCCGAATATTTATTTAAAATGTTATCTAATTCCTATAAAGGGATATAAATCTAAAATCTCCTTTTTAGTGAATAAGTTAAATTACATAGTAAATAAACCATTATTAGTGATAAAACGTATTAACACAGACATTAATTAGGAAGTGCTTACTACTTTAGATATAATTTAAGAAAATATAACTTGATTATAAATAAATTTATGTATTGATTAGTTTATATATGCTATTTATGTACACAATTTTATCAATTCAGCCTGCCTTGTTACTTGTACAAACCTGAATAATCTCAGATAAAGTACAAAACGTGTATGTTTATATACATAAATGTACAAAGGCAGATGTTCATCATTGCTCTTGTCATAAAAAGCTAATTTGATAAATAACCGCCCCACTGCCCAAAAGTGGATACAACTCAGGGTTAGGTAGACTGGGTACCTACCTACATACCAAGCATATATGTACATACTTTTCTCTTCCTCCATGCTGCATCTATTTTTGTTTCCTTCGATAGTTACGCTTCATTTCATCCCCGGAGAATACTAGATTTTAATAAAAGTAGCGAATTCTTTTATAATTAATATAGTTATACCTGAAAGCAAGCGAAGCGTGATCACTGATGTAAAATGAAGAGTAATCGTATGCCCAGTATATTAGAAAATAAAAGTCATAAGTCATTTTAAGAAAAAAATCAATAAAATGTTGAAGCAGTCTTTATATTGCTAATATTATTTACAATATTTTAAAGCACAATGAATCCGGATGCAGGTAAAATTATTCAAATTATAATATCTATTAAAAAACCTTTTAAGTAAACTTAATGGAAATATGTTTTGTTATGTTTAATGTGTATTTTATGATATAACTTAAATAATGACTAATCTATTCAAATTAAAAATATATAAACCTACATTTCAGATGGAACATTGGACTGTGTATTGTTTTATTAAATGTTGTAATAATTTTGTAAATTGTTAGCTACATAGAGTTAATTTTACCACAATTCAAATCTTTATATGATTTTATTATATGCTACCTATTGATAGAATACAATTCATTATGTATAAAAACTATATTCAAGTTTAGCACAATTAATGTTATATATAAAATTACATACTAACTTAACATGCATCAAAATTATGTATATTTGCCTATATGCATGACTTTCTTATAATTCACAAAAGTATTTTATTGGTTCATTCATATTTTTCAAACCAAAACATAAAAAACATTTTTGTATTCAAAATAAATATCATGTAAGTCCATATCAATGTGAATTATATATATTTCACTTCAATATATTAATGAGGATACCATATTATTAATATATAAATATATAAATATTTATCTATTTATTAATTAATGATTAATAATATATATATTTATTAATTGATATTTTATTGCATCAGTTGAATTGTCAATTAAGATGTAAACTGCCATGTGCGATTAAAATGGTGACCCATTAAAATATCAATTAAGGCTTCATGAAATGTATCGAAAGAACTATAACTGTTTTAAAAACTTACAATATCAAAGATTGTATCAATACGTCAATCAACATATAGAAATTGATGACCATTTATTCCATAAATATTCAACATTATTGTTTTACACTCTTGTGAGTATATTAAGTTTCTAAATTACTAATTTGCAAAATAAATTTCCAAACCAAACTTAATAACTACGTTTTAATAATACATTTTTTGAAATCATTGTTTTTTTGTATCTACACTAATTAATAAATATTTAGCTTGTATATATTTTATTATTACATTCTACAATAATAAAGAAGGTAAAATAGTAAATTTATGTTTTATTTGTATTTAGTAATCGTATCTCAACTTATATGTATGCGAAACAAAATAAATTAGATTTACATATGATGTCTAATTAATATCAATATATCTATTCAAATAATATATCATTTTATGAATCGTACCTTTCCCCAACTTCGAAACAAGAATACAATTGTTGTTTAATCAAGCATATTTTTTTTATTAAAATGTATAATTAATTTTTATACTGGGATTTCGTTTCGTTTCGTTTCGGTAATGGTAATTTTATTTTTTAATTGTTTTATTTCGTTGGCTGAGTGGTATATATTTTACCATTAAAATTATTGCATGTGCTAAATTTATACTACAGGATGGATATTTTTATCAATAGTTTACAACTGTTATCTAGATATTGAAACCGAAATTTAGAAATATTTTATTTAAAAGCATATATATAAATAATCCCTTTGAAATATATATATCTATCCAAATATTTCAAAAAATTTAATAAACATCTTTGACATTTATATTTAACTCAGTTAGAAGTGCAGTGTTTGTTCATAATTGAATACGACTTGTGTATCTTTCCGATAATAATTTTCCCTTTATTGGATAAGAAACTTGTGTGAAAACATGTCGTAGTTGTATATAATAGGTATATTGTCAATATAGTGAATTATTCCTTGCACACAGATACTGCTTGTAAAGATAACCGAAACATTCATTTTCTACTTACTTAGAATGTCTATAATTGTAACACTGCATCTCTACTTGTTCCGACTACCTTAAACAAATTCATCACATGTGAATTGCACGTCTAGATTTTTGTCACATAGTGGATGTAAACAATTCCATCTATAAGTAGCGCTTTTATGACTATAGTTATACAAAGTGCATGGCACCATTTTAAGGCAGGGCGTCCCTGTTTGAATCCACTTGAACCTTAACGATATTTTTAAATGCCTGTTATCTTAAACGATTGGTGGATTGGATAAAACTACGATACCTACTGTACAGTAGAAATATAAATTATTACCTAATATATACGTTCAGTTCATATTAATCGTTTTTTAAATACTTGCCTAATATAAATAGACATTATTTCATTTAAAAAAATGTATTAATTGCACTTAAAATGAATATTTTTCTATGATTATTTTGATTTTTTAAATATTTTTCTATCCTAAAAGTGCTTTCCTGCGATCCAGCCCTCAGCTTCCAATTACTCTAAAACTTTTTAAGTGAAATATAGACCTTAAATTATGGAAAATGTAATTCTGTATGATTATTTGAAACAATTTGTTTCCTCTGTAAATTTCAGAAAGCAAGTTTGTATCGAGAATTTATTTTCTCGTTTTCTCTGGGAATTACAGACGATAATAAATAAAATCAAGTTTTGAAAAGCATAACAATGATTATAATAAGATTACTTAAAAAGTAAGTTAATATAAACGAACATGTTTTATCTCCTACGCATATTAATATAGCTATATGCATTTCACTAGTTTGTAAATGTTAATATAATAATTTAGTGATATGTATTTCGTATATAGTAGTCTAACACATTTAAAACAAACATTTTTATTGAAAAATCATTTAAATGTGTGATAGAATCTAATATGTGATTGCGATATTACTAACATTAATATAACTCTCAAAAATAGGGAAACAAATAGAACTAATCTTTATTTCTCCCTTTATAAAAATCTCTATTTGCACCCTCCAAAAGATTCCAAACTGTCACCTTTTTTAAGTTTCTCTACTACTGTCCTTCATACCTAGTCTTTTTTACAAATGCCATCCATATCATACTTTATTACCCCGACTCATAACATTTTCTAATAACGCTTTCAATAAGAATATTGCTGCACTATACATAAGATTCGGACTTCAAGAATCGAGCCTCAATTCGGATCTCAAGACTATTATCTGCTTCCGCACTATCTATTTCGTTTTTTTGCGAAAATGTTATAGGTACGCTAACACTAAAAATGCTAATCATCAATTTTAATAAAATGACTTGCAACTCCAACAACCGCTCTTTGTAATATTTTACATAATTATTTATATTTAAAGACTGACCCAATGATAGAAAAGAGAGCTTATATTTCTATTGTTCTAATCAAGTGTGAGTATATGAAAAGTGAAATAGGGCCGCAAGAGGTGACTTCATGGCAACATTACAGGTGTGCATAAATTATTCAGATTTAAAAAGTCTGTATTTTAAAATTCAAATAAATTAACTATTAACTAATTCAATAAACAAAAACTTTTTTTAAATAATATAATAATGTGATACACATGAATTCCACGTTTTACTTTAATAGTAGAGTTATCTCTTATTATGTTTTCATATATACTTGGAATTCTTGAATAATTTTGAACTATTCTAATAAGTTATTGTATATACTTTAAATTGTTGTGGCAAAAAACTAATGGTTTGTCCTTTTCTCTCCCGAAAAAGATATTTGTTACAACACCTTTTGATATGGTACATGACCAAAGTTAGAACCCTTCTTTAAATATTCCTTGATACATGGATTGTTTATTGCGATAATGCATAAAACACTTTTATAATATGCTGATTTATCATAATTAATTTAAAGACCTAATTTTGTAAAAAAATAGGTAAAAAAATAGTTTTATATGCCTAATATATATAATTTACATTGTGAGTGTAACTCTTTGTATAAAAATTAGTCAATTGACTAGGCCTACATGTATTATATGTATATTATCTAATAAGCTCAGTAGTTTTCAAAAATCTGTTTTCAATGTATAATTAAACGTTTATTGTTTAGATATTCAATTATTAGCTTCTAGCAATTCTTGCACATGTTCATATTCATTTTATCTTTTCATTTTTCATAAATTACATTCAAGAGAAGTTGATAGAGCTAGAGATGCTAGAATTAAAAAAAAAAAATTTCTAATCCTTGATATTTTGCTTCTCTTTAAATTGTTTTGTATACCCATCCATGCATTAAAAAGAAATTTTATTTTACTTTTCATTGTAGACTATTAGTAAATGTCTATATTTGTTCAATAATTGTTTATTTTAAATAAATTTTTGTATGATGTGAAGCTAAAATGAAACCTAGCGAGAGATATAGAACATTAAATACAAGAAAATGTTAATCATTTAGAATAAGATATTAAATATCTTTAAACATTTTCATATGTACGGTAAATTCGGTTCCCAATTCCGCTTCAACCCTACATATCTTAATTAACTTCCTTTACAAAATATCAATAAAGTTTTCCTGAAGCCCTATTATGCCACTTTTCCCTTGATGTCTCTTTAAGATATTTTAATGTGTACGTATATTTACCGCTTACATACCATGCAAGGATATGTATGGCATAATTTGGTGTATATAAATAAATTTGACAATTTATGAGAAGGCACCATTTTGTTTAAATATAAACGTGCGTTTTAATTATTGTTAAGTGCTGTCTGAAAGTTTACTGAAACTGTGTATAAAGTATAAATTCCCCTCCTGCTAAGACTGCACCTCCCCCTCTTGAAATATTTCTGGTCGCTAAATAGAACAAATTATAAACATAGGTGGAAACGCCTCAGTTACAAATATTAAGCATATATTTAAATTGCATCCTTAATATGTTATAAGATACATTAGAACCTTTATGAAAGGTAACATCTAATTAAGTAGTATATCAGAATAAAAGAAAAATTTGGTGTTGTTCTGAGCATTAAAAATTCTCCAAAAAGTAATAATTCTTAAAATGTTAATTTTTATGTTTTCAAAAAAGATATTGAGAGAAGATCGCTCAATCGCTTATTAATAAGAGATAGCAACGCCACTGGCTACTGTAACCACGGGTTTTCAACTAACCTAAAACGCAGATGTGGCTCTTGTCGAAAAATCACTCAACAAATGCACTTCTGGTAGCAGGTTCTATCTCTGCATCACAAAACCACCTATTATTCATATGTCGAGCCATTGCTAAGACAGGACAAGATAAGTGAGACTCACTTGTTCAAGTATCCATATCTATGTATTATGAAAAATACCTAAGCCGTTCCAAACTGACTTAAGTGAATGCAGTAAAGAATCTTCTGCTAACTTCATGTCACACCCGAGATCACGGGCATATCCCCTCTGATTTTAGAACAGTAAAGTTATCTTTTAGCGACAATAACCAGTATTGTCCAATGTTCAAGAAAGGTGGCACCTATAACAGACAAAAATACAATCGTCAAGTTGTAAGATCACCATCTGTGGCAGTTTTACTCGACAAGGTCAATGTCCACTCTTCAGGTTAGATGACAATCTAAATGCCCAATTGTGTCATATATATGTTCTGTACCTTCTTGAAAAAATTATTTGATGAATTACTATTCCAACAGTACAACACACCGGCAAATATAGCCCGGAAAAAAGTCATTCTGATAAAAAATCTTTGGTCGCATGTCATGCGAGAAGTAGACAAGTGCGTAGTTTGCGACTTTGAAAAATTATGACAATCAGATTTGGGCCTTGAGACTACAAGAAAGTGTCGATAATCTTATGTTTTTCATGCCAAGATGTATTAGACTACTTACAGAAGCTGAACGCGGTGCTTTCCTTTATGGGCCTTCTCCAATTTTTTTTTTTGAGAATGGGAAAATTATTTTATAAGTAGAGCTTTTATAGATTATAATTAAACCTGTTTTAACCAAGTAAAAGTACCTTTTATACAAGATCATTATTATTTTAATTCAAAGACTTGCTCTGTAACAAATTTAGTATTTTTATAAGCATTTCTTAACAAATCATTATTGAAATACCAGATTTAGAAATGTATTTATTGATTAAAAAATAAACATATATAGGTACATTTAGGTACACACTATATTTACATATATATCCTGTTGCACAATACCTGAGTCATTGTACACCCGTAATATATAGCTGTTAAAGGTAAGTGTCAAAAACTAATTGAATACAACCAAAATTTTGTTTATAACAAAAGTATGCATTTTCATGAAAATATAATTTAAATTGAAAATTCATAATTTAAAAAATATTAACGACTTATTCAACTTAAACAAACAATACATTTTTACTCGGTGCGCATACGTTAGTGTATGATCTTGTATTCGAAGAGCAAACATGTAGCAGCTCGATTGTGCATACACAGATCAGAGTACTTTGAGTAGCGTCTACTCAGCGACACTGTGGGCCCTGCCAATACTTTGTATACATTGCCTAACCATTCGTTATTAGTAAGATTTTCTTTTTTTTCTTTCTCACAAATTCCCTCCACTTTGGTGTTTTCTCTCGACTCTAAAGGAAGCGAGCAAGTAAGAAAGTAAGTACACATTATCCTCGTGTTCTTGTATGCTCGTACAATTACCATATAACTATTGGGCTGCCAGCTACTAAAGAGTTGGTAGACGAGTAGACGTTCGGGTTATCGGAGGTATATTGGCAGATAAAGTTATAATTCTTTGAGTCAGTTAATTCTGACTCGTGAAACAACAAACAGCTAAGCATACACACGCCTCCTCTTATACCACAATCACTAAGTAAGTTGTAGACCTTATATGTTGAGGGCAGGCACATTGGGGGTTGGCAAAGTAGACTGTTTATACTCCGGCTGAATGTAGTGGTAGTGGTAGCCTCAAGACTATCAGATATCGTTGAATAATTAACAATATAATAACGTAAATATGGTCTATATTTAACAGTGCCTATATGCTTACCTCTGTACCTATCTCTCAATATTTTAGCTGCCTGCTATAGGTATATTGTGTTCCCCCAAACCAGTTTATATGAGCCTGCGCACGTGCTCTTGTAACAACATTGGCTACAGGACTTTTACCCCGAAAGGCTGTATGAGATTCAGCCTGATGTAGGTACTGGAGAAGGAGGCATGGAGGCGGACAGAGGAAGTGGAAACATACTATTACTACTACTACTACTACAAATACTTTTACTGTTACACTCTCGAGGCGTGGGGGGTGGGGTCCGTATATATATATATCGATGGTGGCAATAAATTTTAAACCTGTGGTCTGCCGGTGGTTCATGTTCAACACATCAAATATTTATTTTAAAAATCGATATTTAAACTTCGCGCTTACAACATCCTATCCAACCGGGATCAACAACACAGCTCTCTTCTTACTCTGACAGTTAGAAAATGTTTCGCATACATATAAAATGTTTCACCAGCACTGCGATCCTTCTCTATTCGTAATGTTCCCCACCTAGTCTCGTCCCTCTCGTCGTTTCTTTCCTCATTCTCTTTTTTCGCCTTCGTCAACTTCATAAACATTTCTAGTTTTCTACGTCCTCCACCGGTAGTGTCTTTGTCGTCGTCATGTCTTGTCGTTAGTCAAAACTTGTCGGGGTTTGACTATTTTTTTCTTCGATTCTCAGAGTATAAGAGGTACATACATATTTGTATATATATTAAGGTATACATTTCATATATACATATGATATGTCATATATGATATACCAATACATGCTTTGTCTTTCTTTCGAATCAAGCATTATTTAATTTTTGATTTTTAAAGCTAATTCTTGTTTTGAGATACATTTAATATTTTACTGGTTGATATATCTATAGTGATGAATATGGAATACGTATATATACATATTCGAAAGGGTTGTTATTTAAATTTTATTGTTGAAATATAATTAATCCTTGTATTATTCTCGTAAATATCGCTGTATATGTAGCATACATGTCTAATATTCACACTATATCGACATTAATATTATTTATATTGATAGACTTTATTATAAAAATTATTGGTTATACTATTTATATAAAAAACAATTATGGAGAAACCTGAAATGTGATAGAATATTAAACTATTCAATTAATATTTTATTACATATTTCAAAATGTTCTTATATAAAAAAGACTAAACATATAATTTAAAAAAAAGATTCAACATTTAAAAATAGTCTGAAACTCATAAAAAATTACATTACGAAGTGAAATTGTTTGTTTTAATGCACTCATTTTTAATAGAGATTTTTCACTTGATTAAATTAATATTAAGTAAAATGTCTAAATCGGGTAAATTATGTATTGCATATGGCTGTTCAAAAAGAAAAATGAAGAAAATATTACACGGTTTATACTACTCATAGTAAGTTGTCGGGCAAGAGTATTAGGAAACTTTTAAAATATGAATTACCCATCTTTTTAATAACATTTATGGCTGGAATAATGAATAAAACACAAAACGTTAAAGAAAACTAACGAATTGACAAACTCTTGTCCTTCTTACTCTATATGATGTTAACATTTATCTTTCAAAAATAAATTTATTTTCGCTGATATAATTGAATTATTATCCCTTAGTACTATTAATACCGTTAGTACTAACTACATAAGTACCGTTACATTTTCAGTGAAAAGACATTTAGGTTATTTTTTTATATTTTCGCATTTTATTATTAGAATTAATCAGTGTTTTTTTCTTTTACAGTGGTGCTTTTAGCCACGTCATCATGCTCTATTAAAAAGATTGTTATTTTGGTGGTCACTATATGAAAATATATCACTTTTAACAAAAATGTCCATTAAGAATTTGTATAGTTTATTTTTAATTTAAAAAAAGTACCTCTAGATTAAATTTAGTCAAAGAAAGATTGAAAAAATTATAAAAATACAAAAATAATCTCAATATAATATATACTAAAAGTTTGAGAAGTATGTCATTGAGCAACTTTTGAATGCCTACTACTTTCCAATATATAACTTTTATATCCAAAATACTGTATATTTTATTAATAATCTATATACATAGGATCCAAGAGGTTCGTATCTAATAATTCCTATATTAATATCTGCATGTATTCTTTTTATTTTATATCCATATTCAATAATTTGTTAATAAATATATTGAAAACCTTGATATTAGAATATAAGACTACTTTATAGAACAAAATTTACGAATTTTTATATTAGATATGATTTATTATTGAGTAATATATTCGGATGCCTAAAACAGCAATTTTGTTATTCGTCCTTAATATAAATATTCACCTATAACAAATATATTTTAATAAGTTTTAGTGTAACAACTATTCTTTCTGCACTAAAAAATGATTATATTGAGCTTGTTATACTTTGTGACATTTGTTACCAAAATAAATAGGAAACAAATGTTGGGAATTAAAAAATCCATTGATATCTAGAAGTATAAAAAATAAAATAAATGGTTTTACAGCTTGCATTACTTTATTTACTATTATATTGGTTAAAATTTAAAAGAGCTAAATATATTTACAAGAAAAAGGGTATAATGAAATTAGTGATATATACCTTTATACTTTATATTTCTATAATATACCATGCTGTGATACATTACCCATTGTTTCTTACTGATTCCACGAGCTTTTATTATTATTATTATTAGAATTAATATTAATGGATGGGTCCCACGATATCCTATGTATGGGCCCCAATCGCCTTATCAGTTTAATAATTTTATATAACTTATGGGGTCCTATATCGCCTTATGGGCCCCTAGTCCATATATATTTTATAATTTAAAGCCTGATGGGCCCCTAGTCCATATATTTTATAATTTAAAGCCTGATGGGCCCCTATTCAATATATTTTATAATCAACGTGTGGGCCCCACCACGTTTCAGGTGAAGCCCAAACTTGGATAATATTCTTCTTATTATTATTCTTCTTCTTCTTCTTCTTATATTATATTATTATATTCTAATTTTATCATTTTACACACTAAATAAGTTTGTTATAGAATGTATTGCTTTTATTAATATTTGTTCAAAATAACAATAGATAGAGAAGAATAGCAATTGAGTCTAGAGAAAATCAATGTTTTAAGTTTAAAATGTGTCCCAGTATAGTGTAAATCATAAGTTAAGGCACAATATAAGTAAACATTAAAATAAGTATACTTCTAATTGGAACAGGTATACTGAAACGATCACTAGATGTTTTTCATTATTTATTTTCAATTAACTGCTAAAAAAGCTAATTTATTTAAATAATACATTTACTATCATCTATCCGAAGTTTACAGCTGCTCATCTAAAACGATGAAGATACTATCACTTCCTATAATGTGAGCAGTATCTTATAGCCATTTCGAATCAGTGATGACGTCAGTTATATGCCATTCTCTATTTTACACTAACAGCTCAATGCGTAATTATTCCCAAAATCAGTTTTACTCCTACATTAAATTTATATAAGCGTGACAACGTAATCTTGCAAGTTCAGATCAATCCCTTTAGAAGCCGAATCCTAATAGCAAAAAAGTTATGTCTCAATTTTGCTTCAGTACCTCCATTATGGATGCCTAAGTAGATATACAATGGGTTGTAGAGTAATGTGTAGTGCCAACTTGACTGCCATTGCATTATTGCACTACAATCAAACGAAACCTCAAGCCAACGGCCACTAAGTCATCTTCAATTGCATCGCTTGATTGCCTGACTTGAACTACTCCTGTCTCCTTCTCCCATTCTCTCTCTCTCTCTCTCTCTCTCTCTCTCTCTCAAATTCATTCTCATTATCCCATCCAAGCCAGAGAGAAAACTATCCTCTATAGTCTCCTCTAAGCTGCAAAATTCTGCTGATGTTATTTCTGGCTCCCGTTGTCCCCCTTTGCCTCGCTTACCACAACAAGACTAGAGTCTGTTTCTTCTTTCCAATCCTTCCCCTCTGTTTCCACAATTCCATTCGAGGGTATAAGAACACACCTTCATTTGAAGCCAGCGCGCATTCAGAAATCCTTCCATTCCATGCAGCCAATCTGCTTTCACTGTTGGAAAATTCAACTCCAGAGGGGGGAGAGACAATAGACGAAGCTACCACCAACAATATATCCTCAGGAAACCTATACGACCACCAGCAGAAACAGAATTGCCTACACGACTACAAAAAACACACAAGAGTGAGGAACACACGAGTCGCAGTGCCATCCCGGAAAGCAAGTAATACACGTCATTATACTCCTCTGGAGTCCACGATTAGGCAGTGCGACACCAACTGTGATTGAAGGATTGCTGGCTTGTACTCTCTCGTCTTCTTCGGAGTGGAGGTTTACGTGCTGCTTCCGTGACTCGTTAAACATCGAGCAGCTCATTAGACTGACGCCAAATGGGTGCTTAATTAGAGTGCAGGGTTAAGCCTCTTAATAATATACCTAAGTAAAAAAGAGTACCTACTTCTAGGATCCATTGTTCTTATTCAAGAAATTTTAAAATTGCAACATACCAATTGTAATCCCTATTTTGGAAGGATAAAATTACTTTTGTGGCTGAACTATTTAATAATCCGTCGCTAATTTATAAATTCTGTTCATTATTCCTTTGACTATCCTCTCCAGATACATCATATTAATTTTCGTTTTTAAGTGTCCAAATAGAAACAGTACTGTACTTTCATTGGTGTTTGTGTATTTGGTTACGTCTCAATACGTGCAGTGCCGTTTTCGCCATTTTCACATAACTCCTTTGCTGCAGCCTGTAGAAAGATACGACAACAACACAGAGGACGAGGAACTAAGAAGGAGAACGCGAATGATATAGTAAGAGATTGAATGAGTGTATTAATAACAGTGGGAAGGACAACATAACAGCTTTGACGGACTGACAATCTCAATATACAATGATAGAAGGTTGAACATGAATATATCAACGTGATTTTCTTCGAAATTTTCCCACAAATCTAATACGTATATAACACATACGGGCATCCACACACACGAATGTGCGACTAGAAGGAGAAAGGTTGACATACGCGTACATCTTATTGGCACATTTCAAACCAACTGTGGAGAAATCTAATCCATAATACCTGCTAGTTATTTATTACTACGTGAAATACGATTTCTAAAAATTCGAGATTCGACTTGAGAGGGACGTTGTTGGAGATTTTGGGGGATGTTTAGTAGTACACTTACAAGTTGTCGCCAATCCGTCTTCAAGAAAATGTTAGCCCTTGTCGAAATACAGAATTAAATCTAAAATAAATGACAACATATCGAGCGTCTTGTTTATTTGACTCCCCAATAACCATATCTTTGGTTGAAAAGAATTGTGCGAACCTTGTGATGCGACAAAAATGCAGTATAATTACTTGTGGTATATTCCAATAAAAGTTTTCAATCCAATATTATTCTATATGTGTCTTCGTCATTAAATGCGATCATACATATCAGCTGCCCCCTCAACATTCTACTCTCTGGGCAATCTATCTATACCTCCACTTTGCGGCTGGCTAGAACAGCAAACGGTAGTTATCCCTTACCTATGACAGTTGACGTCTGCGAATGTCACCAAATCCAAGGTTACCTACCTACCTACTTACTTTTACACGGCAACGCGACACTAAAAGCTTGCTTCATTTCTAGTCATTTTAACGGTCGCTTGAACAACTTCCCATTTCCCTCTACCGTGTTATCGCGACTTCCAGAAAGTGTTCCTTCAAGGACTGAATGAAAAAAGTGCACCGCTAACCCCTATTTTCTCTCTAACCAAACGGATCGGGATCCTCCAGACCAGTGCTTACAACGGCCTGTGTCTCATCTCCCGTTCAATGTAGTTTGGATGTCCTGTCCGTACAATTAATCAACTTACAGTCATCAACTACATCCTCCCCCTTCCCTTTCAATCTCCTTTCCCTTTCCATCTATACACGATCGAAAGTTTAAGAGGATCAGTGTAAGGAATAATTTACTTCTTGAAATATTGATAATCTTACTTCACTCCAATCAAGAAGTACAATATAGAGATATATATTTAGATATTCGTATGATCGACCTTCAAATTTTCAGAGGACAGAAAACTTAAATTCAACAACTGACTGTGATCGACTTAATATCAAAGACTATCTCATATATTCATAGTGATACACCTAGGGGGTCAGTGTTCCCTTCGGTCAATCGATCAATCGCAAGTATAGGCCTTATCAATTGAAAACCTAGAGTACACCCTACTCTCGCCTACTCATGGACGCCGGGATTGTATTTAAACTCGGACAGATTTTCAGAACATCCTACGGCGGAGATGGTGTGGACTTTATCGATCAACTCAACTACCAATTCACTGGTGGCCTTATGATAATCTTCATTGCAGTCATTGGATTTCGACAATATGTTGGTAAGTTTAATGTATGAATTTATAAAAAATTATAAAATTATAGATATATACCTTTCATCATGATTACAAAAATATAGGATATATAGGATAACTGTAGCTTAACTTTCATAACAAATCCATAAAAATGCTAATTTATGTACGTTGTAAATCTGAAGACACTCAAAAATTTAACTTATTTAATATAAACAGTTTTAAAGAGAGTAGTTTATAAACATGTTGGATTTGTATTTCTATGGCGTTCTTTAATCTCCCAAATTGTGTCATAAAAAGAAGGTTAATAGAAAGAAAAATGGAAAAGGATAAATGTAGATATTTAACGTTGTAATAATAATGACTTATGAAAGAATACACTTCTTAAAAAATACGTCAAACAATTTTCATGTGATTATGATAACCTTTTTATTTTTGTATAAAAATATGTCTTTCACATGTTGAAAATAATAAACATATTAGTAATATTTTATATGTTTAAATTTAGGAAGTAATATTGGAGAAAATATCCGGATTGTAAATACAAACTTGCTAATAATTACACCATATTGGACGACTAAAAATATATATATCATAAATGTTTGCAATACCCATAATTAATCGTATAAAGATCATCGGGTAAAAACACTTTATTTGGTATAAGTTCCATCAGTAAACAACACGACAGCTGTTTTATCTGAAATCTTCTTCGGTGATTAAAATACTGAAAATATTAAGAATTACAGTGTTGTCTGAAGTATATCAAATTAAATACAATGAATAAGGTTTTAATTATACACATTGCGTATATAAGCAGACATATTATAGTGCTCATTTAATGTAATTATAAGATCGTTTGTATTATATATGAGTACTACCAGAAATGATTGCTAAGCTTAGAATATAAATTAAACTGCATACATAAAAAATATGTGCATGCATATAGTATATAACATTTTACCTTTTAATTAGTTATAATGTTTACATATAAGGGAAATATAATAATTATAACAATTATTATATTTTTTATGTAATTATATTTTTTTATATATAGCAGGTAGCTAAATTATTAGTAAAAATTTAAGAAAACCTGTTTACATACGAAATAATATACAAAATGAAATATTCATTGTACAGGCTATATTTCATGAGATTTTTCGAACTATATAAAAATACTTAAGATAGTTTCATCAAGAGAATATATCAAATTATATTCTATATTTACATAATTAATATTTAGCAACGATTAATATAAATATATGAATACAAATTGTAACATAAGTGTAAAAGTAAACATACGATATAGTACTACCTTTATAGATTCCTTTTTAGATGGTATACTGCAATATAAATAATTGGAATCATATATAAAAATAAAGATATATATATAACCAGTAATTTTACACTATACTCCAATTTTATTTTAACCAGGTCAGTTTTATTTTGAATGATTGTAGATATTGTGTTTTAATTTATGCATATTTACTTTAAATACTCATTCTATTTAGAATAATATAAAATATATATAATTAGTTTAATATATATAATTATATATTATATATTATGTAAAATTTAATATATTCTATTTTATTATATCTATATATCTATTTTTATGGACCTATGTAAGTGTTTCTTCTACAAATGGATTTGCTATTTTATGAATGTAGATTTAATTTACCTTTTAAAGGTTTTAGTTTCTATAGAGAATTTCAGAAAACTAATTTGTAGGTATGTAGCTTAATTCAATGTTATTAAAATAAATATCTCATATATGTACATACTCTCTAAAAATGTTACTGCCATAATAATCAATTATAAAACATTTGCTATTTATTCCAATTTTTCAAATATTTTTTTGTTATTTTTTATTGTTATATATTTAAACTAAATATAATTGCACCTCGAAATTTATTTTCATTTAAAAATAATTAATGCTGTACGAATGTCTCCATGTTTCTATCAATTAGTTTACTTTTTAAATAATGTTGAAAATATTTTGAAAACATATGGTAAACACGCAGATATCAAGGATAATACATCATAGCTCTTAAAGCTATGGTTTATAATGATACTATATAAGATAATAATGTCTACATCATTTATATACAAAAGGCTAGATTGTTTATATTGATTTATATATACGAATATATCGCAGTTACTATTGAAAAAGGAGAAGGTACCATTAATGAATTAGAAAATCGGAATAAATGACATGTAAAAATGTGTAATATCTCAACTTTGAGATTGGGATTTTTATATTTGTGTTTTAATAAGTATAATTGTTAGGTTACCTGCTCAGGATGGAAAATTTATCTCTATTTGTTTCAATTACTTTTTGATTAATAATGATTTTTACGTAAATACATCCATTATTATATAATACATCTACACACTTATATCTTTAGGAATACTTTAATATAAAAACAAACAATTACACGCACCTTATAAAACGCATTAATTAATAATATATATTATTAATATATGTGTTACGATTTATATGAGTTACACATCATATACGCTTCTATCATTCTTGCCTACTGTATTATGTTGTGGCAATTATATGTCACCAATTTTTTTGATTAAGTCATGCACACTTAGTTTACAAGGCTGTAAAATTATTTTCTGTAATATAGATCTTACTTCCACTATCATAACATATATATGTGTATTAATAGATTTGTCTTCGTGTTTCTGAGCACAGATTGTATTTATTCTGCAGACATTTACTTCGTATTATACTACCGATACAATAACAAAATCGTATTTATATTGTACGATATCTATCTATGCCCAGAAATAATTACTATATTTAGTTCACGCTATAAAATGTGTGCATATAATAAGGATAAGTATTGTATTATTTATGGCATGTAAATGCCTATATGTATTTAACCGTTTTACTCCTTATTTCAAAATTAGTCCAATCGTTCCTCAGCTACGCATTACACATTAAAAAAAAGTATATATTGTACATAAGATGAAAATATTATGCAGATTAATAAAAATGGGTAATTGACCTTATAAAAGAGATAGAAGGGTTGTACAAGGACTAGCCTAGATGCTCGGATTTCTGCAAATCATTTCATAGAAGATAATTATATAAATTTGATGTAAGGAAACAGATCATGCGACGATAGACTAATGTATATGTATATATTATATAGGTATATGCAGATTATATTTGAAAAATATGATTTAGACATTTAATTTTTTTACAACAACAAAATTCTTACATTATTATATTATTTCAAACTAAGTTTTTTTATGTTATCAAGAACGTGAATTTTTTGTTTCCATTTGCAATAAATAATAGCATTTAGATTACACTGCTAAATTATCAAATGTTAATGGAATATATGCTCATTCTAAGAAGATAGAAAATTAATAGAAATTAAACCACTCTTTGTTTTATCTTAACCAAATACTTTCGAATATATGTATGCATATTGTTTCTTTCTCTCTTGCTGGAATATCTTCATAGACCAAAATTAATACACATTTTTGGTACAAACAAACAATTCTACATAATAAGAAAAATTATTATTCACTTATTGATTTTTTTTAAATTGAATAACATGTTAAACTTTTTTTTGTTATAATGTCATGGAATATTCCCTATTTTTCCAATAATACTATTATATTTTGTATGATGTTATGTGCACTACGTATGAAATGGGTATACTCTATATTTAATAGTGTGTATGCAAATTAAATTTGCAAATGCAAAATCATAGGAGTGCCAAGGTTATAAAGTGGATCTATAGTCGTGATAGGATAAGCTATATAGGTATTTATATACATGGAGTATAATATTTCGTTCATAGTTACCATACACTATTCTGGTCAAATACAATGCCTCCTTTGAGGAATATCTCCCAGCAGTTGAGTATAGAGACATATAGAAGTAAAACTTTTACCGCTGCGACGCTTTTATCGCATGTCTGAGCCAATTATGAATGAGAATTATTAGAAAGGAAAGGAAGAGATGTATATTACCGATACAATTTATCTGCATTAATGACTGGATGTCCCTTCTATAGTATACGAATAATGGTCGTGGAAGATTATCATATATACATATTTCTATGTATTTTATAATTTTTTCCGGAAATCTGAAATCTCTAGATCATATATATATATATATATATAAGTATTCTATGTTCGGATGTGCTTCAGATATCATCATGCAATGCCAAGTAGATATTATTATTCGTTCATGTTTAGAAAATCAAAAAAATATATATATTTTTAATATGATTTATACATATAATTGTCCTGTGTTGTTGTTTTCCATGCAAAAATCAAATTAATTATTTAAGAAATATTATTTTGTTTTATTGAAATCTGTATCTATGATTTTAAAAATATTATTTGATTTAGCCATAAGTTTAAAAATATATATAAATAATATTTATTTATTTTATATGTTGATGAGAATAAATTTATGAATATATACATAAATAGATATCTAAATTGATTGACTTGTCCAAATGACGAAAATGAGAAAATACTGCAGACATCCCTTAATTATTTGTGAATCAATCATCTATATAGAAAGCTGATTGCCTCAACCCCTCCATCAACTTTAGCTGTCTCTTGCTTGTAAAACACACTCCTTCCATTTATGAGGAGAATCATTTCAAGATTTGTACTGTATTAAGTAACTGACTCTGTAGACATACATATATAGAAGCATTTACTCTGGTACATTTTAGGATCTGTTTTGATTTCATGGTGACCAGTACTTAAAGGCCACCTCAATCGCTTTTTACGTTGACATCTTTTAATCAGTCTGTTGTACTATGTAAATTTACTAAAACATATAGCATTATGTATATACATAGAAAGAGATTTTAAACTTCGATATCTTTTATATAATTGGAAATCGACCTATCTTTACGATGGTCCGTTATGCAGACATATGTATTTAGACCTCCATGCATAAAGATAGGATAAATACGCGTGCCGTCTTGATTTTAAACGCATGTATTTGATGGCACAGAGGCTTTATATATGTAGAGACAAGATTCTTCACTGATTGAAAATGTGCCTTCTATAAGGTGGACATCCCTGTTTGTCAAATGCTTCGCCTTCTATGTAACATACACATGTACGTGTATATGACGGTCTTATGTACCTCAGAGACGGATAATTTTTCCCACATGACTGCCCAATCTAGTGTACATGCTACCGTCATGTATAGACAGGTACACACACCTATATATACCTATATATATAAATATATATAGATTATATCCTGTCCCTATATCTGTATATCCATTACTTGCAGACTGATAGAATTCTTGTCTATTTTTTCTTCACGTCTTGTCGCCTAATAGTATTCGTTGATGGAGAGCTAAAAACAGTTGTTGACGAAAATTAAACTGACCAGGAAGCATCTTTCTCTACGTTTTGTGAATGGCTTATAGGTGTGAACCTGAAGGCAGTGCACATTAAATGATTGAAAACGGATTAGTATGAAAGAATTTTTTATGTCAATGTGCTGGTTATGATATTTTGAACAACAGGAAAAATATGATTTACAGTTATATTTATAGAGTATTTAACGCACATTACTATGAATAAATTATTTAATTTAAAACATGCGCTTTCAAATTAAGCTGCCAATTTCTGTACACTACTCATTATAAGTTTATTCTTTAGAACTTTAATTAATAATTAGAAATTCATTTTTGTAATAAAGCAGTTTTATTAAAACGAATATGCCATATAACAAAATATTGACATAATAGTGTAATAAAAATAATATTTGTTAATTTGTTATATAGTAAATAAGATGTAGAAAATGCCACTTAAATTGATAATTTCTAGAAAGACAAATGTGGAGTTTTGTTCCTTACAGTATTTAGTTGATATATTTCCATAAAACGGAGTTTGATTAACCAAATACAGAATTCTTAATTTAAATACATGTTTTTTCCTAGCTATAACATAGAGAGAAAACATTTGAAAACATTTAAAACCTCTGTTATAATATGCTCTCCGGGTTGTTCGATGTATCCTTGTCCCAGAATAACTGAAACAGTGCAACCTGGGGAGGATTTGGGAAGAGAAGGAACATAGGGGTGGACTTTGAGCAACTCCACAAGAATCCATACTTTTGTTTTACTTATACTGCGGAGCGATGAAAACCTGTAAGGAACTATATATAGGTATAGCATGTACGTATGTACACGGATTATATATATTCTTATATATTATGGTCTAAGCAAAATCTCTTCCTTATGAAGATGGATCAATAGTTTAAAAATTAAAACAATAAACCTCTCCGGGTTTTCGGGGAGTTTTCGATGTAAGCCTTTGTAAATAAATATTATATATATGTATATATAAATATTGATATACCCGTTTGAGATATGTAGGATATATCTGTATATACGATAAAAAGGAACATTGGAAAAGTGAATATATATATTATATAAATAAGTATAGGTTATGCATGAATATACCTATAAGAGAGCTTAGAAAGAATCTCTGAAGTTAGAAAATAAAAATCTTGAGGAAACTTGGAAGACAGAAGAACCAAGCCATCCAACTAACCAAATGAGGCTTTCGATGTAGACCAACATGTTCGAATGTATTGAAATATTATAATAAAATGAATTGTTCACTGCAAACAATTTCTTTAATGTTAGTATATAATTCTGGAAATATACATCTTGAACGTTAGTTGAAAAACTCTTTAGGTGTAGAAATATATGTCCTTTTAAAAATACATTTAGAGATATGAACTATTGTGAATGTACATGGCAAGAAAATTAAAAAAGATTCATATATGTAGTGAATGTATATACACCTGTGTACATATGTAGGTATATGGATGTACATGTATATGTATATGAATATATTCACAACCGAAGGGAAAGTTAAACCATAAGTAGAGAACGATTGAATTACAGTCATGGTGATGTACAAAATTATCATGTATAATAGGGAACAACTTCAATAAAGGTGGAAGTGTATGTATTATATATATACATAATATGTTATCAATATGTAGGTATATTCTGGAAATAACCTGGTAGAGGCGCTAATGTGCTTTTCTGTATCCAGAATCCAACAATGTATATCGAGGTATATACTCGCTACCGAAGCATAATATCTACTAAATGTGGCGAGATAATAGCGAACAGTATTGCAGAGCTCGTGTATATCCATGTCTCGTGTAAGGAACATGTGTACATATCACAGACATATATTTAAAAAATAATATTTGATTTGAAAATTTGAAAAATTGAAAGACGAATACAGATATGAAACTGCAACATATTATATTTAGTATGCATATAATAGAAAACATTGGTTGAATGTATCGATACGTGCAAATATACAGCTATTTATAACATTGTAAATGTTATTCATTGTTGATGTCACTATATAAGTTAGAAATATCTAAGTTAAAATATATCTGAAATTATAAGCATTTGAAAAAAATGTTATCATTTTCATGCGATAAAACGTATTGCAATCTTAGAGATTTTTCCTTTTATTAAACATTATATTATACATAATAACATTAATAATTAATCAATGACTTTTGTATAATTATGACAATTAAATGTAAAAATAAATATGAACGTCTTAGTGAATAATTAATTAACTGTTTAAAACAAGAAAATTAGGAGTGTATCAATGTTTTGATAGTTTTCGCCTCATGTGTCAAATATCTTTAAATTGTTAATCCTTCGTATGAATATGTTTTTAATATATTTGTAAATAAGCATGTAATAATATGTTTAATAATATTTTAATAATAAATAATTTTTGGAACTAAAATAACTTATTTTTCAACATAAAATATTAATTTTTAAATAAAATTAAAAAGCCATAATACTACATGTAAAAATAAACAATTACAATGAAAAACTAAATAGTTATAATCCATAAGATTCAAACTAATTTATACCAAAGCGATAACCCGTTTAAATATGTTATACTAATATAACTGTATTAGAATTTATAAAATTTATCATTTACTCAGCCACTTCTTACTAGGTCAACTTATTATTTCAGTAAAATCAATGTTTTGTATTTACATACGTACACATATCAAATATAATTAAGGTTTGAACGCGTTTTGTCTTATAGTTCTGTATACAGTTCAGTATATAGACACATTTTATAATATATTCAACCCGACAATGTTATACGTCATTAATTTGATTACTTAAAAATATTGATTTATCAAATTTCTCCATATTTTCAGTTAGTTAGCTATATTATAATATTCACCTAATTTTATCGCTGAGATTCTATCGAGTTTAAATCCTCAAACATGTTAATATTAGGCATATCGTATATAGTGATTTTCGTGTTTTACATTATATAAACGCATAGCAAGGAGATATATTCTACCTCGTTTTATTATTTCAACGAATTCAGCTCAATTTAATACACATTGGCTTAATTGAATATATGAACGAAAGAAAAATCATCATTAAAATAATTTTAGATTTATAACTATATTGATTATCGCGCTAAATACTTTTAAGCATAAATAAACAATGCAATTCATGTTCTGATTGACAATATTTTGCTATATGCGTAATGTATAAAGTATAAATATTATCAATTGGTTTATTTTTTTCCATTTCCATAATTTAAAATTTAGCGATACTGAGAGCACTAATGGTTCATTGAGGAGGCTCATTTGATAATGATGAGATCCATTGAATCTGTCCATGTTTGTCACCATTAGATTAGCATTATTAGACCGACTCAATAAAATAACCTTCTTGTGAAATATATAATCATGGTATAATGTTTAATAAACTGGGAATACAATTATATGTGGCACATTTTATAGTATTGTGCAAGTGTATTAAGGCGTACGGATTTGATGTTTTTGAAACAATTTATTAATTATTATAGTAAAATAATTATTATTTTATAGAAACTTATACATATTATAATATTATTTAACGTTACAACGTTTGAATTGGCAATTTAAATTATAGTATTCTATTGACAAAATGTAACAGTAGTTATTATAAATATGCGTTCGTGTTTTTGAATCAGGAATACGGCAATACGTAATTTTTAATAAGTGTTTTTATTCAACCGCTATTTATATTTTAGACGTTCTAATCAAATTGCTTTCATAATGAGTACATTATTGACTTTTAATTTCATCTTCTATAAACTCTAACATGTTTGATGAAATTATAAACATAGTAATAATAATTTTTTCTTTAGCGTACTGTTAAATATTTCCATACATACTTTTGGAAGTTTGCAATATATATTATACTTACGCTTTTATATTATCAAGCTATATTATTATTATACTCACTTATTTTGTGTATTTAAGTAAAGCATAAATTATAATGTGCAGATAAATTTATAAAATAATAATAAGTGTATATATTGAAGAATTATTTTACTGAGTGAAATATACAATGATAGCAATAGGAAAATATTCTGATACGAATATAATGTTTCTCAATGCCTGAATCTTGTAATGTGTCTAAAAAACATAAACATGTGTTTTCCAAACAATGTGTAGCTTTTATTATATTAAATTCAAATATAGGGTACTATAATACGAATTTATATTCTCATATTCGCGTATGAAAAATATATTTATTACTATAATATGACTCTGTGTATCCGCTAAACAAGTACCTACTTCAAAAAATGTCGTCATTTTATTACAAACAGAACCAGCGGTAAAGACCGTCACTTCATAAATATGCTATTAAACTAAAATGATAAATATAAGTACATGTGGTTTGAATATAGTACACTACCATGTACATTTATTATTGTCACAACTTAAATCTTTACATATATGGTTTGTTAATTGTACAATAAGACATACTTGTATAGCCCCAATATGTGTACAATATATACCTACATGCAGTACAAAAAAATACATTTCTTGTGAAGCAGCTTGTCGTTTATGATATGTGCACTTTTTGCATCTGATAATATTATCATTAGTTAATTAATTAAATAATTATTTGTACAATTAAAATTAGTACGTCAAATTGTGATTCAATATATTAAAAATAATATAGGTACATCTTATTGACACGCTACCGCATTTAGTCTTAACATGTTATTTTAAATTATCCTTTTTACTCATATCATTTGTTTCGTCTTAATTTTATAATGAATAAATTTTAATTATAAATTCTTAATACAATTTTTAGATACATAGGCATCATATTTGTACCTAGTATAGTTTTCAACATTATATATGCTATTCACTAAGGTGCCAAATTTATTAATTTGTATCTATTAGAATGTTAAATGCAATTGTTTTTAACATTTTGTATAACATGAGTTGTTTAAAAACACGTGGTTTGGCAGACATCTTTTAATCGAAAAGTAATTACTTGGTATTTTATATTTTTTACCAGTATCTATATCTGAAAGAGTATATTGTTTAAATGATTCCAAATTAGTAGCTATTGCACACTTCATACATATTTTTGCTAAAATTGAATGATTTTCAGGTTTATGGGTGACAGGTTAATGATACTTTTAAAATTTTATTTAAAATTAAAATAAATTAATAATAAATTTCTATAGTATAAATTAACAGTTTCCACGATTAAATAATAAACTACAAGTATATGATTATTTTATTATAAAAAAAATCATTAAACATTTTTTTTAAGTTTAGAAACGATTAAAATAATTAAACTATATTTAATAAAATATGAAAACAGATATATACACACACCCATATATAAATATACGATGTCTAAAAATAACTCACCTATATTATACTTACCTAAAAATTAATCACATCATTCTTTAGATATGAGTAATATAATATACATATGTATGTATATATATACTATAGGCATAAATAAAATTATTCGTGTCCTTTGGGAGTCATATTATGATATATGTATAAATTTAAATATTCTATAAATGTATATTGCAATAAAAAAATGTACGGTTATACAGATGATATTTTATCAATATTTAACTAAAGTATGTTGTTTTGGTATATTTCAAACATAAGGTATATACCCGCATATTTATGGGTGGTATACATATTGCATAGTATTAATTTATATCATCACGTGTATTATGTTCTAGCTTACAATGTTTACCCCAAATTAACGAGACAGACGATTTAGGCAAATTGATGTAGTACATTCCAAATACTTAGCTAATATTTACTGTTATATTATGACTATATTTGAAGGGGTAAAATATGCTTATGAACATTATGACTATATTTGAATGGCAAAATACGTTACTGTGGCCAACGTTGCAGTTGTGATGTGTAATGAATAATAATAATGATTATTCTCCCTCTACATTGGTTGCTGCGGTTGAGCAGATGAATGAAATTTTGTCGACGCGATGAAATTTATGAGCATTCATATAGCATAATGTATAGGGTTTGTGAGTTTATATATATCCCATGAATATTGTAATATGGCAGGGGGTAGATTATTATACAATTAAAAGTATTTTTTCTTTGTCAATGTTGACTAAATATATACTTTAATGCACATTAATAATTCATTTCATCGTTTGAATAAAGCGCTTCCATATACACACTCTTACTGTGTATAAGAGCATAAACGAAGCTTTTAATTAATCTAAGTATTTAATGAGATAATGTGAGAAAATTGAGTGAAGAAATTTGGAAAAGTAAATAATTTTTATTTTATTTTAGATATTTAAAAAATGTATATCTTTATTAGGTAATCTATATTCTTAAACGTGCAGAATATATATATATATGCATATATTTTTATTATTTATCTATCTTGAGAAGAAATAGTATCTATAGAAAATTTGAAAAGCAATATTTTAAGCCAAATATAATTCGAAAAAACAAATTTAAACTGTTTCAAGTACATACTTACGTGACCATTTTTTGTATTATATAGAAAACTATAAGGTAAAAATGAATACTTGTAGAGTTATTGGTTATACGTACAAATATTTATGTTATTTTGGAATATATGATAACTTTTATTATGACTATTAATAAAATTGGCATTATGAAGATTATATGATGATAACAAAGATAAAAATTAAAAGTAATCATATTAATAGTACATAAAACACTCATAATTTAGCTGTATATATTGTATTTATCGCTAACAAAATATAGACAGGGTTTATTATTGAAAAAGTTTTAAGAAAATGACTAACTGCATTCTGATATTATAAAGAGACAACAGTATCAGGAAACAACAGAAACATTTCCACGGCAATATTGATACAAAAAATGTGTGTACACTTAACTGTATTTATTTATTACGGATGAATTAGGGATACTAGAACGCTGAGGAGTACTCTATTCCTTCCGTCAATTGTGAGTTTTAAATCTGTGTTCTTATTCTATTATCCTGTGTCTGCTATACTGAACATACACTTATGTCTATACAGTCGTGTAGTGCAGGCAACAATTCCTGTACCTGGATATGTAGATATATGGCCTATACACAGGCCATAAGATATTTTTTACATACAATACCATATACTCGTATATATACACGAAAGACAAATTAATATGAGGATATTTGTGTCTATACACCAGATATATGCAAAAATAGTGTCCGGTTACACAACTCTTCAAATACGTATGGAAACTTGCTCTCTAATTCAGTATATATATATATAGTAAGTATTGTAAATAAATATATAATGTTTGTTGATTATTATTAGTAGTATGTATTACAACTTTAGCGTCCTTCCTCATATCTTTAGAAACATCTATCTCTTCAGCCAAGAGGATCTTGTAAGTCCCCTACTAGTGAGTGGAATAGGGTGGATGGAGTATGTAGTATTAGGTATATTAAGGTATAGCTGGCATTGAGATGACAGATCGATGGCCTTGCCTCCCCACTTCTGCTAGTTCTCCTCCATTTGAGCTGATGGCGTATAATTGAGGAAAATATTGACACAGTCTTCCCAGATCTATGTATGCAGCTGTATTGTGTAGATAAGACGCCTATCAAATATCAATTTTTCACAAAAAAGGAGCCTCTCTGAAAGTAGAGAGAGCTCTTCCGATGTATGTTATCGAGACATTGTGCACACGCAACACGCAACACATAATACATGATATCATTATATGTACCTACACCAATGTGTGCTTGCATAAGCACTTATAGTATTACTGTGTGTACATAAATTGAAATCAAACGAGTTGGAGGTAGTTTGACATGATTTGCTTCATTGATTACATTTAAACATATTCCTTAATCTATATATGCTTTCCATTATAACTTGACATTTCTTTCAAGTATTCAACTTCAACATATAATTCGATTGTGATCAATATTTCACAAGTACAAGAAATTATCAATTTGCTTGTATATAATTTGGTTTTGTCTTATGATGCTGAAACATCTACCAATGTATATAATTAATATTTTGGTAAAAATTGTAACATAATTATAAATTGTGACTCCATAAGCTATACAAATATATGACAATACAAAAATCGTTTGTACATATATACAATACATTTAACAATTATAATTTTCGTATTTTCTAAAAAATATATATTATACTATACTATATTATTTAGTTATCCTTTCAGTTAGACATATACCTATGTTAGAATTCCATCTATTCTGACATGATATATAATGCCATATTATCAAATTTTAATATTTATATGTTTATTTAAAAAATACCAAATGTTAAGAAAAGTATGTAAATGAACCTAACCTATAATGGTATGTCATTATTATAAATACTGACTATCAGAAGTTCACCTATACTACATGCATATATAATTAAGCAAAGAAAAAAGTTTACATTCTAATACATTTTTCATCGCGAAAGTTTTTTTTCACATTTAATGAATTATAGCAAATGGCTAAAATAAATTGTAGTATAAGATATATTTATATACATATATACCCAATGCATTATTTGTGAGAATTTAGTATAAGGCTTATAGATAGATATATAGGTATTAAAAAATTGCAGGAAATAATTAGACACAGAAAATTGTAAATTAAATAATATCTAATTCCACATTAAATAAAATTTTAGAATTACATCACATACACATTCTTGTATACTCATTATAAACAGTATATAGTAACTCGATAGTATCAAATTATATACAGCATTTTATATAAACATGTTTCGATAGCAAAATATTTGAATGCAGAATAGTATACGCAAAGTTTTGTTTAGAAAAAATACAAGAAAAATATTATATTTGCCTTATTATAAACATGTACATATAAATATCATTGTAATATTATCTAAAATGTTTAATCTTTTACATTTGGTTTTAAGAAAAGCAAATAGAAGATTTGTGTCATATAGATTAAATAAATGTTTGTTTGGCATTCATGGGCAGTATGAAATATGAAATATTCTTACTATATAGTTGTGAAATAAATTCAATAATATCACTATATAAAAACACTTCATTTTCAAAAAATACTTGAAAATACTCGAGACTTGAATACTTGTCTCGGGACTAGAAAAAAGAAAGCAACTTTTGTTGTAATAATATAAGTGTAGACATATTTGAAAAGGAATTAATCTCAATTTATATAATCAATTAGATTTGAAACCATTCTTAAATGTGAAACAGAATATTTAATACAAAAATAAGAGTAATAATATAGTAGAAAATAATTTATATCATATTTAGTAAAAAAGTAATAATGTAACAACTAATATTACCCAATCGACATGTAATGCACATACTATTCTGGGTATGCATGTTCTCATTAGTTGAAAAAAACTTTGTAAATGAGCTTATCTGGTGTTCTTTTAATGGTTATTATCTATATATTTATATAATTATATAATATAGACATATATGAAAGTATATCCAAAATTAATAATGTGAACAAAACATATAAATGTAGTAGATTGTCAAAGATAAACATTGATAAAGAAAAATACAAAATTCTATTGAAACTAGTGAACATTTTCAATTTATTTAATTTATAAAACGATATTTTAATATGTATATTTTGAATGTAGCTCCCTTATTTGATATATCAGCTCATATATAGTAAAATATAATAATTGATTAAATTGATTGCAACAATTTATAAAAGTAAAAATGTAAAAACGTAATACTGAATATTTAATACTTTTTGTAATATTTTTTTCAAATATACAGATACATATTTAAAGGATTTTCACGCATTGTTTACTCCAACTGAAATTTTATTTATAGTATTTTTGACGTGTACTATCTTTTGATATATTTAGCTCAAATTAAAACTCATCAGCTTCATAATAATAATTACTCGTATGTATAAATATTTACTCACAAGCGAGAAATCCAATTTGAGCATCCTATATAGATATATGTACTTGTATTTTAAAACCAGTAGAAATTTTTCCATAAAAACACACCTAAAAAGTAATTTTAGATATAGGTTCATTTTACATAGTGTATTGTTCATACATGCTTATACTGCGAACAAAAAAACCTGCCATCTTCTTTCATTGATTTTTTCTTAAGAATGCACTGCTGTTTCGCTAATTACTTGTTAAATGTCCTGTTTGCTGAAATATTATACAACTCAGTTATACTCAACTAGATATTAACTTAAAACCCCAAAAAATCTTTATATTGTGTCATATTTAACAAGCAAAAATATCTTATATCTTTGATATTAAACGTAACGTATTCAATTTAATTTATTAGAAATAGAAAACATATTATGCATGCATATACAATAATTTAATTTTGTATTTCTTATTAAATTTATATTGTTTTAAAATATAGCATTTTATTTTTGTTATGAATACTATATTATAGATACTAAAATATTACTTGATTTTAGAAAAATATGTTTGCAAAAGGATAAATAAATTTTCTGATAAAATATAATATTTAAACATGTACTATTTTTGCGTTATTTTTAAATGAAAAAAGTGAAAAGTGGAGAGTGGGTAACTAAGAGGAGGGGGTGTAGATGTCTTTTACTCAATCACTAGCGTTGGAAGAAATCGGCGATAAAGAGACTTGAAAAAGTGGCATTGAACTCCACGTTTGACTGCACATCATTGGTTAGAGATTCAATGGCGCCCGTTAAAAGAGTATCTGTCTAAAACAGAGTATATAATCCAACTATATGGAGTAACTATAATACTTAGGTAGAGACAATTTTAGAAAAGAAATTTTAAACATCTTCATTTATATAAGGTTTTTAAAATTTAATACGGATTACAAAGATATACAAATAATATTTAAATATTAATTTGGAATTGATTTAAAACTGTTATAAATGGAAACAACACCGATATGGCATTTGATTTATGATAAGAACAAATAATGGGTCATTGATGAACCTTAAGTTTTATCATGGATTTGTTTTATTAATACGGTTTTCCAGTGAGTTTTGGTATAGAACATAAACATAAGCATATGTAAAGTAATTATTATATTTTAATGTTTCTCTCTCATTTCCTATTTTTATATATTTATATATAAGTATGTGTGTGTGAGAGAGAGATATTCTAAATATAAACTAATTCATGATAAGCTTTCTTATACCTGCATGCCGCTTGCCTGATGGACTTTATTATCTACATACATTAGGCTTATAATGAAAAATAAAGCTAGAAGAAACTCTTAGTCAATTTGAGAGGAGATTAAGTAGGTATATAAAAGTTTGGAAAAAAGCACAACAATGTTAAGCTAGTCTTACTGGCATTTGGGGACCCGTTTCAGGCTCCGGTGGACCCAAACTCTCAACCAAAACATGGAATCTCACCCCCTTATTCCTTTCTTAGCCTTTCCTCCTCCTCTATATGGTAACTTTACATTCTCCTTGGCTTCTTGTAGGTACAGATAACCTCCACACTCTATATTTTCCTTTTCTGTAAAAAGAATTAAAAGAAAAAAAGTCGACTAGAGCAAGCTAAAGGTATGGCATTGCATGGCAGCAAGTTAGCATTGAGCTGAATATTATGATGTTAGATTGTAGATGAGGTGAGTTTAAGTAGAAAGAACTTCGTGGAGAGTTGGATTTTTGTCTTTACGTCTTCTCTGCTGGTAAATTCCTTCGTGCGGTGGATTTGGATCCATAAAACGAGCGAGTGGTGAAGCTTCCAGTATGGGCTTCTCTGTCTACAACATACCTGAGCGCCCCAAGGGGAAACTGTATGGAAGAGTGAAGTTGGGAAATTAACACAATCTCATGCTCGACTGGGCGGAAGTCCGGCTTCAAAGCAGACCGAACTCAGAGTTCCACTGAGAAACAGGAAATATTCCAATCCTCGAATCCATTCGTGGAACACGTCAGAGTGGGGCGCACTCACATAAGATAACACCAGATGTTTTATGAAATAGCATTGACAGTGTAGTATAGGTAATATTATTAGCTGTAGTAGCTTTAATCGTATATAGTACAATTCCGATTCTCCAGAGTTTCAGATAAATAGTTAGTGAGTCTTTTCAATATTACAAATTTTAGGAAGCAGTCTAAATATAGCTTCCTCGTAAAATCCCTTTAATTTTCTAGAGAGTTTCAATATTTTTTTAATAACAATTCTTAAATGGAATATTTTAGCGTTCGTTAATATCTACTATGTTATTTTAGGAGCCAGCTTATAATGCTGTATTTTATTTACCATATTCAATATATTAAAATAGATTAAATTAAATTAATATCGATTTCATAAAATATATTTACTTATATTTCATATATTTGGAAATTGATAAAGGATATGACATATTTGTAATTGAAATTCATGCGATATAGTATTTTAACAGACTAAAAACTCAAATTAAATACTTAAAATTACATTTTGTAAACATTTAGTCCTTGACTAGGTGAGAACTGTATACTATAAAGGTATCTACTATATAGAACAATTATTAGCTATATTTCCAATTTGGGATAAAATAAAATAAGCTTAATAATGAACTATTGGTAACAAAATATCTCCTAAGCATTCTTATATTAAATAAAAGTAGTTTCACATAATTTATTATATATGTAATAACTGTATATATGTATTATGATTTCATTTATATTTTACGCGTATACGATGAAAATGTCATTAATTTAACATTAAATAACATTAAATATTTCATATATAACAATTTAGGTATATTATGTATTATTTATTTTTTTATTATGTAGGTATCACAATATCTGATTTTCTTAAACAAGGTAGAATATTGTATATTAATTCTTAGGTTTCACTCGGCTTATATAACTTATAGGTATTTTAATCGACCCATAAGTAAAACATGACATGATAATTTGAAGCGATCAAGCAGGACCCAATCACTCTTTTTAATAACGATTTTACCAGTTGTTGATCGGCTAAACGCGTAGATACGCGAAATTTACACAAATATTCTTCAGCAAAAGAATTTATTAAGCATGTTAATATATCCGAGAAGATAACTGGATTTCAGAACTTGGAGGTAGCATATCTATACGACACAATTTTGTGATATACCTTTCTATAGATGCATCTAAAGTATAATTCAAATATTCCGTGATAGGGAATTTCAGAAATATGGAGAATTATTCAACAGAGAAAGCCAAAGCGATAGAAAGAAAAATGGGAAAGGCAACTGTCAGACATTCTCCCGTCAATGATAATGCAGAGCAACTGTGTACACACAAGATGAGCCACAGACTAACCAGCTAGCACATATGCAAGTTTCATAACCCGATATCAAACTCACAACATAGTATATATGAATATAATACATGTACGTGCGCGGAAAGTGTAAGAAGGTATTCAAATATCTTGCTGAATGAATATATGTACACTAGGGAAGCTGAATAAATAAAGCAGGATGCGCATAATTTACATGTCGATGGTGTGTATATTATGTTTAATGCAAAAAATAAATAAGCAAAATGTTATATATATATATATATATATGTATATACATAAAATAGGCTTTTATGAAATAATAATAAGTGTAGTCTAATAGATATGTATGTGTATATTTCAAATTGAAAGTTTGAGAAATTTATTTGTATATACATATGCATTTTAAAATATAAAATTATTTTGTTCAAATATTCCACATAATAGAACTTGACAACATCAAATGTTTATTTTAATTTAGATTTTATCTTTTCTTCTAGATTTTTAATACTTACAACAATTTGATTCATTTTAGAATTTAGAATTAAGCTAAATGTGGTCAGCAGTAATTTAACAAAAATATAGTCGATTGTTATATTTTATTTATATAGTTATATTGAAATTTTATTTTAAAATGTTCCTGTTAATATAGTCAACAGTATTTTGCTTATTTTTAAATGATATAGAATTTGAAATGAAAAAGGATATATATGTATTTATTCGTATATTTTTGAAATGTCTATATAAACTACGAAAAATATTATTTTTATATTATCTATCATCTGAATAAATTATTTATAACATTCAGATAATTAGGTTATAACATATTATTATAAAACTATATATATATATATGTTTAATTAAATAGAAATACAAAGTGCACAGTAATGTTATATATTTATATTTGACTATTGAAAATGATTAAAATGATTCAATAAGTTTTTATTAGTTTTTATGATAAGTTTTTATCATTAAATACTTTTTTTATTGTCGTCATGCATATATTTAAATATTAACAATTATTAAGAATTATACAAACAATTTTCTTTAATGTAAATATGTTTATAGAAACAACAAACAATAAAAACATACATACAATATTATTTGGTATTATTAATACAAGTAATATTAAATAAAATAATAAATTTGAATAATATACTAACTTAATAATATATAAGTTATCAATATATAGCAAAATTAAATATGTGTTTATATATAATAATGTGAGCTATATTTTAAGCTAAAATTTGACACAATATTTTTGGGGAAAAACATTGTTGTCAACAATATTCATTATGTGTTAATGTTAATCAAATAGCAAAATCATACTACATAAAATGTATTAAGTTTAATAAAACTTGTTTGTACAAACACGCACATATACATATACATCTACATATATATATATATAAACATGTAATGATTAAAGTTTGATTAAAATTTGAGATATTTCGACAAAAATACTACTGAATAAATAGTTGTGAATAGGGATGTTTCCAAAACTTTAAATATGTAATTTAATCTATGAATATTCATTAAGAATGAGATCGGAATATAAATAATAGCTGACTATACTAGCAATAATGTCCTCCAAATTTAATATGCGACAACTAAATATATGCAATATTCCATTATTACTAGTATACTGAATGGTTTCCTAAGGGTTTTGTTTTGCATTTAATTTCTACAGCATATTATAACACGCGATATTTGTTACATGATAATAATATTATATGTAGCCAGAAATTTTGATGGTTCATATTTTCTAACACGGGGACATACTATAGAATATATACTGTGTGAGCGATGTTGTGTAGAGATATATTATGGTGTAAAATATATCAAATAACTTAGTTTGTTGGTTAGTGAGTTAATTTTGGGATCAATTCACTGGTTGAAATCGTCATATATGGGTGAAATGATAGCGGCAGAGTTCAAACAAGTTGCACCACTTGACTTGTGGCTTTGTGCGAATGCCTGTATGTATTACAATCTTATTATGTTTCTGTGTATTTAATGAAATTTGAGTAATCTGCCGATTTACTTTTAGGCTCTGCTATGTTATATATATGTATATGTATATATTACAAGAACGACAATTTCTGAAATTATGAAGTTTGTTTCAAAACATAAATACATAAATAATACGTGTGAATATTCAGATATATAGAAAATGGTCGTACTTAAGTACCAACTTGTTCTTTATTTTTAAATGAAATAAATGATTATATCTTTATTTTATATCTATTGTAATATATAGTATATCACACTTCTCTATTTCTCTAGAGTTTAAATCAAGCACGTCGCATATTATATACTACCAGTTTCAAAGTGGTTGTAATTAAATTTCGTAACGTTCAATGCAAAATTGAAAGCCGAAAATATTATTTAATTTAGTTATGAGTACCACAAAAAGCTGTATTTCTTGTAAAATGCAAGTATTCCCATAGTATTTGTCGTATTAATTTTTATAAAAATTAGATGAGCTAAATTCACTTTTATATGAATTTAAAGAATATAAAAATACGTATAAGAATATGTATAAAAGAATATACACTTTCTAAAAATGAGGCAATATACAGAATGTTACTTTTACTTTACATGCTACTCTTAATATTAATGTTATTTGCTATTATACACAAGTATCAATTCATATAAGAACACTGAAAATTGGTACGTCAAAATATTAAGACATTTTTCTCATTTACTAGCGTTATGTTAATATTATTAAAAAATAAGAATGACAAAAAATTGGAACTGCATTTCCTTGACTTTTTGTGAACAGAAAAATGAAAACGGATGTTAAACTTTGAGAAAATCCAGTAAGTCTCTAATAAAACTACAGGTTAGGACTCCCGAAGGAAAATTGCGGAGAACAAAATATGTTTGTTAACCTCTGCCACTCCCCGCCAAATTTCCTTCTTGTTCCTGCAACTATCTTTTTTCCCGACAACGACTATACATTTACGAGCATACATATATACCTTCCCTCCTTTCTTATACGAATTTAGATCTGACGGAGGGTTATAAAGAGAAGCCTGCTCTCTGAGAGAATTAAAATAAATGAGTTTTCACTCTACCCTTTTCTCCCAATTTGTACTGCTCCCTCCCTTCTTCTCCATCCTTCCACTGCGGAGATCGCCCATATTCTGTCCGAGGTGGTGAACTCAGCTAGTTGTCCGCTTGCGCGCATTGCCATCCAGCTTCCTATTCCACTATTCCTTACCCTCGTTTTCTCTGTCCATTCTCCACCTTCTCTGCATGCGTCCGTCAAGTCAAGTTTAAGTTCAGTAGTCACCTTGCCACTGACTGACTGTCCCTTCCACTATTTCTTCTGACCCCTTCACACTCCCTTCTTCGCCAATTTTCTCCATTATTTTTTTCTGAAAACTATAGAACTACCTTCTTTTTTCTAAGAATGATGCTATATCTCCTAAAAATTCTTCTTCAATTATATGGTCAAATTGAGAAAAAAACTACAAGATTTATAAAACAGATCTACTGTTTATACGATCAAAGCCAGTCATATACAACCCAGCTTATATCCATAATGACTCTAAATTTTATTTCATAACCTAACTTTCTTATTTTTGTATTATTTGTTTGTAAATACCACCAGATACACTATGCAATCATTCTCGAACAATAACCCTTCAACAATCATTGATCATCACTACTCCTCTAACTCTCATTATCTACTGTAACTGTTCGAATTCCTGGCTTTTTTTCCCAACACTGTGTAATATACGCATATTAAAGTCGAAGCAGTAGATAAAAATAGATTCTCGATTCTTTGCATCATTGGCCCTATTGACCTCGACTGTTTACATTAATTTCTATATATGCTAATCAGTCATCCATACCCTTTACTATTGTTATTTGGCTTATTTCTCTAAGAAGTTCAAATTAATGTATTTTTTCACTGATAATTTTTCATCTATCCTCTCTATCGGTATTTTTGTTCTTCATTTCAATATATTTAAATTATAACTCTTTATTTATTCCTCGACTATCATCCTGTTTTTTCCACTTAGGCTAGGCGCGTTCCTCTAATTTCTCACGCTTTTATCTATAGCATATATTCGTAATTTTAATTATATAAATAGACATACACTAATAGTTATAAAGAATATATGTACTCGTACATTACATACATAACTTTTCCTTCACCTCAGTTCTCTTAAGTTTATTGAATAGATAATGAATGTCTCAATACACCAACAGTTCCGTGTAATATATATGTCACACACACATACATGTATTACATGTTATATTTTATGCACAAACACAATATTCAACACTATAGTATAATATAAAAGGCTCATCTAGCATCGCTCTAGATATTTTCTATTACCGCAAGATGTTTTCAGGTTTTCCCCATATTTTGCATGAATACACCGTGTTGGGAACAGTATTATTTACAGATGCCAAGATGATGTCAATTTCCTCCCCTAAGCTACTCTATGTGTAATAGAAAAATAACACCGTTATGCTATGATTGGGTTCCAATCGATAATTTGTCTACTGTATTAAATTAAGAGGAAATATTTTTATTTTTATTGTGTGTGTGCTTCGGAGAAATACTAGCAATAAGTCGAGATGTTTTAAACTATAATATTTGTAATACTATATTAATGTAATGTATGTAGCACGAATTAATCTTCATTGGGATATTTATAGTATTTTTATATGTTATTCAATTTATATTTGTATAGTCTAAAAGATATTTAAACAGTTTTTTTGTTAGAAATAATGTTTTTATTTTGGAATTTTTTCAAGAATACATTTATTTATATATTTAAAGGCTTTATCAAAAACATTAGCTTATACTTTACAGTCATTTTAAAAATTAGATATTATGTATATGTATATGTATATTATATACCTATATCAAATTCGAATCATTATGTATAAAAATGATAATGTATCAATTTACATATGCTATCATTGAGTAATATAGTGTAATAAATAACACTTATTATTTTTAAGTGTATTAAATATAAGTTTATAAATATATATATATATATATAAATATTTTTATAAATATAAAATGTCTGCATTATTTTAGCAAAAGTTATAAATAGTTAATTTTGATATAAATAGTATTTATACAAGTAGACTCATAGAATAGTACATAAATAATCTTTATATATAAAAAAAATAGTTATTTGTAAATTATAATTGATAACAATTAAAACTATTAAGTTTTGATTATTATAATAATTATATTAACTACATATGCATGCATATTATTCATTGTTTAAATTTTATTTTTAAACCTACAATAAAGTAACAATATTTCTTTTAAAATGACCATTTGTCTGAGTTAATCTAAATAACATTATATACCTAGAAAAGCAAGTGGTAAATAATGGGAAATTATGTATCAGAATAAAAATATTTTGCAATACAACAGATAACTTTTATTTGATATTATGACACATTTAATTATTGGGAACCATATATATATATTAATTAGAAGATTCATGAAATTAAGTAATCCTTAATTTAACAGATTAATAATGCAAAATAGTGTATACACTACAATTAAAAAACAAAGTTAAATACAATAAATTGATTATTAGACATTATAGCAAGCGGATAATATCAGACATTACCTATACAGAGAAAATTATTCAATTTTTGTATTATAATGTCAATACTGCAATACATTTGTTGTACACATTTCAAATATATTCAAGGTAATTTGTAATAATAATGTCGCTCGATTTAATAAAAGTCTCAATAGTCCATATACTATAATATTTACTTTTAAATTCGCATAATTTAGCGAAGAAATTCATAAATAATACTCTGTTTCAGTATTACTATAAGTGAGAATGTAGAAAAGCACGGATTGAATCTAATAAACAAAATCCAGTATCCATTTTAGTGTTCAGGTATAAACATATATTGTGATAACAAAGCGATAACGAGTGCGTAAAAATTAGACCGAAATATATCTCCCATCTGGGAAATTATACTTTTGTGTTACAAATATGAAAATTCATAAAACTGATCTAAATTCCCTCTTAATATACACCCCCTTCATCCCAGAATTTATGCGAGTTGCCTGCTCAAATGAATATTTGAAAATAATCTACTATCTCCTTCAATTTCTCCCTATTCTTCTAACTCCTTTCTTCTTCATCTACCACCCATCCATCTATAATATCCTCGTCTTATTCACCTGACTTATCATAAAAATAGCAGCAAATTCTGAGGTCTACAGGCCTCCCATGGGACCCTGACCCTCCATTCAATGATCTCATATAACAAGGGCGTATTGGCATATAAGAATTGAAGATGAGCCTAATCGGGTCTGATCGTTCGATGTACCTTCTACAGTAGTACTGTCCTCCAGCTCCACCAAGTTGAAATCTTTTCCACCTTCCTCCACCTCAGTACAAACCCTCTCTCTTTTTCCCTAACCACACTTGCCTGAATATCTTCAATGAGCCGAACACTGCTGGCTGCTTCTTCTCACCCTAGCTCAAACCTTCTTCCTCTTCTTCTCTGTGTCCATATATATACATACATAAAATGCACACCCCTACTCCCCCCCCCTTCGACTAACCAGTGTGAACTGAGTGAAAAAGTATAATGCAGCAACAAGATTACGTTCCGGTATTGATTCTACGAGCTGAATTCGGTTCATTTATATTAAACGTGTATGTGAATATGTATATATATATGTATACCTATGTATATACAGAGGAGTAAGTTTTACTAAATTTCTTGCTTCCCACTCAACTTTATGCTTCAACAGATGAGTGGTTTTATCCAAATAGAAATTAAAGTGTTCACGACCCTTATTTTCTTTAACCTCCCCCAAACACCCCCTTCCCTTGCAAACTTCCCAAACCTCTACGATTCTTTCATTTATTCTTAATTCATTTCCAAATTCTTCGAGGAGCTACTTTTGTTATATTAATATATTTCTGGATTCCTTAAACAAATTAATTGTATTATTACTAGAATTGTTATTTTACCCGTTAACGATATACAAAATATATTCAGTTAATTGATTAGGGATTCCTATCAACTCAAAATACATAATTTAATTAATTAATTCTTTTATTACTAGATCTTTGGAGTATTTTTAAATTTCAATAACATAATTTATTATGTTGCTACTGGTATATTAAGTAATTTATAAACAAAATAAGTATTTGACACTATGCAATACATTTACATATACTGTTTAATTATTGTTTACTTTGAAGCATCAAATAACATATTAAATAACATATATACATATTTATGTATATCCAATTGTATCACTTTGTCAGTCACACACCTTAATTTTACTAAATGATACCTATATGATTGTAATAATTTTTTAGGTTAAAAGATAAATAAATAAATAAATGTAGACGTAAATAATTATATACGATTGATATATCATTTGATTGGAGAATTATTTGGCAATTTGTTTAAGTATACAATAAATCAATATTCTGTAGACATGTTTTTATAGCCTCGCCCTTTAAAATAAAATTTTATAAATATTTGTTATAAAATGTATAAATTTAATTGATTAAAACTAAAATATACATTAATTACAAGATACGTATAATAACAAAGAATAATAAACGTATATTTTAATATAAAAGCACATAAATGAAAATCTGAGACAGTATAATATATTAAAGAAACAGAATGTAGTAAAAATTTCCTATTTGACATGTGATATATGCATTATACACCATACAAACATTTTTTTAAAGCAAATCTTTGCATAGAAATTGTAGAGGTCCTGCAATTACAACAAATGCTGCATCATCGTATACTTGGCCACATTTTATAATGTTTTTTATGAATTTAAAATCCTGTGTATACCTTGTATACATAATTACATACACAGAAAAGAGGAAATCTATGAACACTAATTATTGAAGACACTCATTTTTAAATATTCTTTAGTCACTTGCATATTTTATTTGGAATAACAAATGTAGAGCTAAAAAATAGACATAACTTAATATAATAATAACCTCAAAAATATAAACAGATGTAACCTAAGTAATTATAATATTCTTATTCTAAATTTTACTGTCATGACATTTACAATTGTTAATTCATAAGTATTGATTGATTAAGGAATAATATCATAAATAATTATTAAAATATATTTAATGAAAATTCTTATGATGAAAAGTAGTTACATAAACGTGATAAAATATTAAATAAATAACAATAATTAAATTTGCTAATATAAAGTAAACTGATAACCACCAATAAAGATATGTTTCCTGAAATTCATAAAACGACATTTTTTATCTACTGACTTAAAATAAAATATCATCATCATCGATCCATTATGCGTGTATCGTTCCTTGGTGACCCCTTGATGGTAGACCTCCAGATCATCCGATTCACAGTTTACTGTTTTACCTCTTGTATCTTCTTGTTAATGAATGCTTTAACTCCATTTATTTATCTCGCATTCGGCTGTCCTCTACCAACTGTTCCATCTATCATGCCCTCTATTATCCCATTCTCTTGGTTGTCTCCATTCCGTCTTGTTATGTGTCCAAAATATTCACATTTTATTATTAATCATGTTAAGTAGGCAAGTGTTGCGAAATTAAATATGGTGTTACATTATTTTGACCAGAAAGTTATTCTATTTATTCTATATGCTTCCATTATACTATATATAAATTATAATATATATGCTACATTCATTTTAATTAATTAAGGTGCAAGGTAATGAAAATAAATAATTATCAAGTTAATTATTGAATTAAAAAAATAAATTCACGGATCTAATGTAATGTAATATAGGTTATGTACGATAATTAAAATATGAGTTTTATGAATAGGTACTATCTACTGCCACTCATGAGACTCAACGGTACCATACATAGGAGTGATAAAAGATAAACTAATATGTTAAAAATATTCCTATTCATTTAATTTTAGATATTGTATTATACTAGGAAAGATTTGTTTCACTGGTTTAAAACTGTTAACGTCGGTGATTTATTTGTGTTCGGTCTGTATGTAGGTAGGTACTTATAACATTATTTCATAATAAAGCATAAAGTATAACAAAAGGATTGACGTATTTAAAAAAATGCAAGATATGCGTTTCAAAAATGTAATGCATATGTACGTCCGCACTATTGAACATTCATTGATTTAAAAAATAAAGTATACTTGAATAATTTTGAATGTAAAATAAAGACATCGATCTGTGGATAAATTTTCTGTTCCTTTTCGAGTGCATAGAACTTAACTAATTTGTGTTTCAAAATAAACCATCCTTTAATTAACACATCTGGCCAGCAAGGTTAACTTTATAAACCCCCTTTTTTGCCTTTCAATGTAATACAAATTTTAGTACAACGGCAAAAATCTATCAGCCTTACAGCATAAAATTTATCTTCACGAGACTATAAAGTATTTTTTAATCATCCCATCCCTATATTCCGTCTTTTGACTACTTTGCAACGACCACACATAATAAAGCAGTGAACGAAGAGGAAAAAGGAGGGAAACAATGTAAAATGATGTAAAAAAAGAGATATATAGTGAGGGAGAAAACTGATAGAATGTCAGGAACAGTTAACTGCAAAGGGACGGAGACAGAAAGAATAGTGGACAAGTAAAGTTAGTATACAAGGGAAGAGGATTAAAGTATAGCATTGGGTCTGTTTGATCGAATGCAGTGAGGACACTTTCCTTAATTTCACAAACGACCCGTACGCATGCAGAATACACCATAGACGCGTTGTAACTCTCTACCTTCCTCTTCTACTTCATCCAAGAGTAGCCTCATCTTCTCTCGTTCGGTTTTCAAATCATCCGTCCATCCAATTCTTTCGTCCCCTTCAACTACCATATCCCGGCCTCTTTTCTTTCCACGCTCCTTAGGATTCTATGTTATATCTCACGTTGTATATTATATCAGTCTTCCTCTCCAACTCGCTGTTCTCAAAAATCTGCATATTTTTGTGGTCGTCAACATCGGTGGGTCAATTTTAGTAGCGCGACGACCCGTGCACGGAGCACAGGAGTGAGTAGCGGGAAGCAAGGCTGGCAGGAAGAGATGAAGAGGAACAGAAGTGGGAGGGTAAACCGGGAAGAGACTGTAGAAGTACCCTACTTATTTCTTCTGCTGGCAGCACTACTGGAGAAGTGTACTGGACGAGTTAGAATTGGACAGGACAGCAGCAACTCTGGGCAACTGCCGCTATACTCCACTTCAATATTTTCCCAAGATCCACTTGACTCTCCCCCCGAGGGGGCTGGACAAAATATGAAACAACAATGAATATATATGCCCTATGGCTAGCTATGGAGACTTGGCATGGTTACTTACTATGTATAGATCGGACGCTGGACAGCGACTCAGAAAACCAAATATACAAGAAGGCAGATTCTCGCCCACCTTCCAAACTTATCGTCTTATATTATGCAGCTTGTAGTGTTTATATCGCTCAAAGCTATAAAATGTTTGGTCTTTCCATCTTCAAGCCAAGGCTTCTTTCCTTCAATGTTTTTTCTTCACTTCTTTTTCTTTTTCTAGTCTAGTTAACTGTCTACATCCATATTTGTCTGGTATGGCCAATTTCAATTTTTTTCCATTTTCTCAGGTTGGTCGTAGTCTCAGCAATCCCTTTTCAGTTTTTCTCAACCATCTCTTCATATCTATTAACGATGGAGAGCTAATATACAAGAGGGAAATTGAAAAGTAGGGCTCCGGTATATCCTGTCCTCCACACATATTTCGTGACGACGTATTCTCTGCTTAATATAAGAGGGACGAAAAATGGTGAACTCAAATGCAACTTACTGTCCACAGAACAGGTTACAGTACAGAATACTCAATATGTACATTACAATTAGTGCAGTGTATGTATAGTTATTATGGACAAATCGACTGAACATTTAATAGTAAAGGAGCTCCCATTTAATTGGTGACCATCGTGATGCTTCTGTCTGTTTCATATGCGGTTCCTGATGGAGACGCCTGTCGCTAGAGGCTTTATTCAGTTGGGAAATTAAGAAATAATTATGTGTTCTGTTAGGCCATCTTGAATTGCACAAGTTAATTCGAAATTGCGGCTTTCTTGTAAATATACTTAGGTATATTTACATACACATATATATATATATATGTATGAATGGTGCGGTTAATTATGTATTCATTATTCATATACATATATCTGCAAATGTGTCGTAATTCATGATACATTTATTTCAGATATTAATAATATCTTCATATATGAATTAAATTAAATTAAAATATGTAAATAGATAGATACATATGAGTGAAAATTATGTAATAAATTTGATAATGAAAATATTGTTTCATGAATTCGATAATTTCAATAAAAGCAAAAATTGTTTCGAAATATTCTAAAAATACCCATAAATTGAATTTTAAAGATTGATTTTAGTTTATTGTATTTTGTAACTTTATAGATACACATTGATTTAATATCAATGAATTCATTTTATGTGTGTGTCTGTATTATATATATAACGCAGTATAGTGATTGGTAACACATATTTCGTGAAAATATATAAATATTTAATATAACTGAGTAAAATTAAGTTATTGAATCATAATATTTTGGGTTATTTATTATTGGAATAAATAACGATAATGATTTTAAGAAATATACGTTTACCTGTAATCAAATGTAAGGACGTTCATTTAATCAAATTTGGTGTTACTACAATTGAATTCGATTTAAACAATCAAATAAATATAAAATTCAAAACGCAAATATGAGTATAAATTGATCATGCGTTAATGTATATAAATTGGAATACAAGGTGTTGAAATTCGATTTATAGCAATTAAATCGAGATTTAAAATTAATGTAATCGCATAATATCATATTAACATGTGTTTACATTTAGATGCACAAATATATCCATTGGTTTAGTATATCGATATAATGTGTATATAACGATGTATATTTTAGTTTATACAATAATATATGTAGTAAATTTTGAAATATATTTTATACATTTATATTTTGAAATATATATATAATTACACTGTATTTACCTACAAATAAGAAGCTCAAGAAAATAAAAATCACAAAACATAAGCAATAATATAAAATTAAATTTTATTTAAGAATCAATTTATTCAATAATGAATATTTGAATCAGTTATTTTTATTTGTGATTCACTGATTTCACATAAATCTATTTGAATAACATTCATTTTATTTTGTAATGATATTAAACAGATAAAGATACCACAAATGATTAATAAATTATTGCAGATATAGTTCCTTAGAATTACCAATATTAAATATAAAGATATTGTATATACTATAATTCTTATTTGACTTAATGCCACATTTGAATGCGATAACACTGCACTTGATACAATAAATCCATATTTGATTTCTTTAAAATTAAACTTAATTCAAAATCACACATTTAATTAATTTTGTACTATTATTTGATTGGAAAGACATATATATTAATATATAAAAGTAAACATAAATAAAACATTTGTTTTAAGCAACACCGAAAAACATTTAAATTCTTACGTCTTCTGAGTTTGAATAAATGTATCTGATAAGTAATAATTAATTTGCAATTAACATGCGCTAACAAAAATACATTTAAAATAATTTATATTCAAAAATCAAATAGGTACATAATATGTATATCACATATATAGTATATAGTATATTTATATACCTATTATAAAATATAAAATACATACAATAAAATAAAATAAAAACACAAAATTAAGAACTCAAAACAAAAAAGTATATGAATTGCATTTAGCATACTATGCTGTGTCAAAGCAAAAGATCACATACATAATTGTATTCTGATTTCCGAAGAGTAAGCAAATACATTCTCTAAATCAAAGATTCATGTAATCATTCAATCTCATTTTATAATTGAGATTGGTTAGGAAGAGTGGAGAAACAAGACAGTTTGCATTATAAGTTATTATAACACTATTTGTCATTTTCGCTTCCCTTCTGACTGATTATGCGTATACACACCTATCAAATTGAGTTTTCGGAGGAGGTGGGACAATACTCCTTATCCTCCATGGGGCCTTAATATTTTCCATATTTTCTTCTACGCTGCTACGGGGCAAAATTATCAGAACGAGATGCTCGTCCCATCACTAGTGAATATGATCAGAGAGCTTAGAGTAATATGCATTCAAAAACTTTTACCATCGCGATCGTATATTATGTCTACTCTTTCCAGAGGCTAAAAGAGACTGTTTACAGTACACAGCTATTAGTTTGGTAGTGTAGCCTTCTCATCCAAGGTAATCGAAGACGACTGTTGGAGCAATTTGCCTCAAGATTACTTGGGGATTTCAATAATTCACTGGTATTCCAGGAGACTCAGCATCCGTGGCGCATAAATAATGCAATCGAACTCCGGTATGGTACGTACATCTTAGCTATTATGGAAGAGTCAGTGAAGGGAGTCAGTGATATATCAGGGAAGGTCGGCAGGACATTGTATGCATACAGTGCACATAGGTAGGTCTTCTCTCTGGCTTGGAATATGCTACAAGATCCGTGCTTGCTGGCTGGTTGGAGAGGAGCTCTTTTGTGGTTCTGGACTCTTCAATGTATAGTAGCTTCTGCAAATAGTATAGTCTCCTCAGTGTAGTATTTTTATTTCAAGTATGGAAGGAGAGGGGATTGGGTACTATCACCCCATGCATTCCGCGACACATCCATCCTGTACGCCCATCACATTGCTCTTTGTAGAATAAGTTATTCTAGAGGAGTTTTGCGGGAGGGATGAATCCAGAGTAAGAGGGGAATTAGGAAGGTACTGGGAGGACATACCGGAGAGATGCGATTTGGGAGGAGGGTAGGGGAACCGTCGATATTTTTAATTGAACAGTGAATAAGTTAGGAATCCCAGTTTCTCATTACTAACACGCAGATTCAGTCACTCAGTTACTTATGACCGATAAATATACAATGATGTAGTGGGTTTAAAACGATAGAGTATACCAATATATCGTATCTAAAGATTCACAGCTAAAAGGTGTCGCATATATTTGGAAGAGAGGAGTAGATATGTCGAAATAAATTATTAATGTACAAGTTATTAATGTTGGGATTTGTTATATAATTACACTTTGTTTATATTAAAACGGACAACGGTTGTACGTGTTTTAATAATAAAAACTTGTGTATTAATTCTATTGAACTAATAAATGTTTTTATTTTAAAACACACACAGCCGTTTTATTTGAAGGTGTATATACATATGTATATATATACTTATATTTACAATATTAAAATATCGATTGCTTTGTTGACAGAAACTCTAAGAAATATGACACACATTATTTGACACATTTAATAGTTTAATTTAAATAAACAGTTAATAACTAGCTTTAAAGACAATCAATAATGCTTTGTCTTATTGGTCAACAGTGAATCGTTAAAATAATGTTCAAATTACTTTCAATTAATACATAAATGTATTGTATACAGTCAACGTATACTGTCAGACGTATTAATTCAGTCATCAAAAATACTGTTGCTAACAGATCACTGTATCAACACACAAATATATTGATAAATAATAGGAACTAAATGGTAATTGTAGACAACAATAAATAAATGTAATATAACAATAAAAACTAAAAATATACAATATACAATATATATATTCACTATTATATACCTAAGTATGTACGTATGTATGCGGACCAAAGAGTTCAGGTGTGAATTCCATGAATTACCGTTACAAAATACGACTAATCTTGACCTAGCATATGCTAGCATGGTTGCATGGTTGTATGCTATCATGGTTGTAGGCTGTATGGTTGTCAGGCTGTCATGCTAGCATGGTTGTATGTTGTATAGTTGTCATGCTA
>JAYRBW010080128.1:0-23828 GCA_036023295.1 Invenusta paracnida | reverse complement strand
TGACAAATAATACCTATACATAAAACGGTTGCACATGTTATTTGTTGTAAATAAATAATTAATTTTTGAAAATTCGTATTTGAGATCAAATTTTCCTAAATGCCTTTTAAACTGATCCTCCCCCCCCCAAAAAAATAAATAGTCTATATCCGCCCCTGGTATAGGAATTCAATATTAACTGCTTATAAGGATCAAAATCAATTTATTGAATTCTTTTTACCCATTGGTGACAATATTGGTAAACTTTGTAAATACCAAACTAAAGCATAGTACAGTTACACAATTGCCACAAGAAGTTCGCCAACTTTATCGCAATTAATATTAAATAAATTAAATTATCGCAATTCACGATCAACGGAAACCATGTATGCAGCTTTTTGTATATAATAATAAATAGCTTTTATATCATCAAATGCTTTTAAAATGCTTTATTTAAATTAATCAAAATAAACTGTTTAAATTAGCGTAAGAGATTAGTTTTGTTGTAATTACGTTAATTCTTCAGGTTAATATTTATACAAATTAATTCTTTGCATAAAACTATAACAATAAAATTAAAACACGTATTCAAAAAGTGTCATTTATTGAATTAAAAATTAGCTCCTTTTACAAAAAACTGAAATGTTAAATAAAATGACAATACTAACATTGCTGTATACTGTTTCATATATGTGTGTGTATGCAATCTTGGTATTCTCTTGAAACATTGTTTGGATGGTGTGAAAACCTGTCAATAGGTAATTGCAATAATATTGTACTTTTAATTAACTAAATATTTGTCAAATAAAACTACCTGAGGCAAGTAATAAACATGTGTGAAATTATTCAGTATTTCAAATGTCTATTAAAAGCTTAAAAACTTTTAGCTGTTGACAGAATAGTGTATATATATATATATATATACTTACAGGTGTAAAATTAATGTGATTTCAATATAGTACATATATTTTTCTCCGAAAATGTTAACAAAAGCACAATAAGATTATTAAGAATAAAAATCCGCTATTAGAAAATAAAATTTAATAAATTGAAAGTGCAACAAGAAAAGTATTTTCCTTCTGATTCTTTACTTTTAATTGTCGATTTTTACCTAATTTAAACTCCCAGCATCTGTTTATTTCCATATTATTTATATTCTAGCAGTTTATACATTGTTGATTTTTTATATAATGTTGGATAAATGTACCTGCTTCCTTCTTGTGTTCAACTTTTAATTAAGACACTCTTCATATCGGCTATTTCTTAGGTAATTCCAATTATCTGTATTAAACTTATCAATCTGTTAATTACAGTATTATTTGCTTTACTTGTCGATAATGATCTCTAGGTAAGACCGAAACGTTTTCTGTTAATAATTTGTTTTCATATAGTGGGTTCTCGTTATTATTTATTGCTCAGCGAGTTGGCTGCTTTCTTTTACCAAATGTCTTTACTAAGTTATTGATTTATTACTACAATTATTATTGATTAAATACGTCAGCTGACGCTTTTTCTATTGGCTTTCTTACACAATTTACATTTTATACTGTTATACTGAAATATTATTGACTCGCATGATAATGGTCTCTAATTAAAACTGAAACGTCGGACTGTCAATTCAATAAAACATATTATACATATTTTCTAAAAATGGGCTATTATTCTAATTATTTTGTTCAGTAAATTAATTGGCAGCTTCCTTTTATCCAGCTTCAGTATACAATGTAAACATATGATACAATAGAATTTAAAATTAAAATACTTTTACTATTATAACAAAGGTTTTTGCACCATTGCATAAGAATAATCTTAAAGAATTAAATAACAATAAATATTTTAACAGGGACTACTTTAATAACTTAAAGTATTCCCTGTATTTTAATAAAAAAAAGTCTGCAAATAATATTATTTTTAGCAGATTCCCAAAATGAGGGTATAATATAATATGTGAAAGCCCAAGACTGATGTAATTTTCTCTGATAAGATTTCAAGAGAGATTTGAATACTTTCATCACTAGCATTGCCTAGATTCCATAACTGCCGCTAGGTGGGTAGCTCGTTAGGGAATACGCCGCCTCCAACAACAACCTTGGTGTCATCGGCAACATAGCTCCCGGCAACAGAAGCCCAAACCATGCGCTCTGTATTGAAGTAAACTCCAATCTGACCCTTTCTGTCGACGCAGATTAGACCAGCTGCTCCGTGGATGCGACGCTCTAAGTAGTCAATCGCTCTCTGTCACGTGAAAAAAATAGAAATGGGATGAAGAGGTTATTAGTTTCTTGACAAGAAAGGTATAAATAGATATACCTACATAGATGAAACAGTTCGCCAAAAATACAGGCACATTTGTTTACAAAAATAAATCATTCATCCAATCAAATAATAGTATTTATGTGAAAGATAAATTAAATAATTCCAGAGTAAGAAATCAAACATAATTAATTTGTTTAAGTTGTTGTTAGTTTCCTAGGTATAATTTTAGACTGAAATAAGAAATAACTTACGAAAATAGTATGCAGAATCCTTTTTTCTTTAGCGTCAACTATATTATTTTTACAAAAATGTTCTGCTATTAAATCCTATTTTGGGTGAGACACGTTGTTGTTGTTTCCCCCCTCCGAGACTCCGGTCTAGTGAACCGAAGTCTATCCAGTACACTGCAATATTTTCGGACCATTGGAACAATAGCTCGGCTTATTATTTCTGAAGTTGTGTTTGGTCCTAAAATGTTCTGTCTGATGTTCTTCGTGGCAGGCAGCGGAGTATGACGTGTTTTGGAGTATCTGCCTCTTCTCCACAGATCTCGCAAAGTGTGCTGGAGCATCGATGGTCGTTGCACTCTTGACAGTTCGGCATTTTCTTGGCTCCAATTCTGTGTAGGTATTGCCCACTTAGTGGTGTGTGTCCCGCTCTTATTTAATATGTGGTGACCGCGTCTTGTCGGGTGGTAGTCTTAATTACGCTTGGCATCTTCCTGTCAGATATTTCAGCGTACCATCCATCCGGCCACTGCGCTATCCACTTCTTGACTTGGTCTCTCAGTACAGTCTTGGTGATGATCTTCCAATCAGTTGGGACTCCGGATTTGTCTAATTGGGTGCCTTCCTTGGCTAGCTCATCAGCCCTCTCATTTTCTTCTAATCCACAATGCGATGGGATCCATTGAATGTTGACGGTGTCCTGTCTGCTGTGGACTAGCTCCCAGATTTCTGCAACAACTAGTTATTTTTGTTCCTCTGCTAGTGGGTGAGACACATCGATGATATTCTAGCCGTCCTTCAACTAGCTTTAATTCGTATTTAAACTTCTTAAATTATATGTATTCTTCTTTATAGATTATCCCATAAATGGAAAAATAGATTCGATTTATTTCATATAAAATCTTTTCCTTCAATAAAATTCATGGTTTGTCGTAAATACATGAATTCCAATATAATTATTTTACTCTTGTTTAATCTTGTCATCCGATTTCTATTAAAATTAGTCTCCTGCGATTATTTCTATTATTTTCATTGAAGTTTTTACTTACCGAAATTAAATCTGTTAACTCAACTTCTTTTAACAAGTGTATCGTGTGAACTACATTATCTTAAAATCAAATGTGTTACACCGCGGCGTGACGCATTACAAACTTCTAGCGATTGATGTTTGTATACAATTGATTTGTTCTCTTGAGCGTCAATTGGATAATATCCTTTCAAAGGCGAGAATCCACCTCGTTGGCCGATTTTCATCGACCAGGAAACTCTTATATCCAACTTCTCTTTACTGCTTACTATAAGTATATATTTAATACTATTTATTTTGATTATCTGAGTCTATAAAGCAGCAGAACTGGAAATTGTCACCTTCGCTGCCTCCTGTGGCTCTAGACCGTCCTCCATGAAGGAGGCGCACTTCTTCGCCAGACAAACTCGCAAAATGGCCTCTCCATGCCCGGTTGTGGACACAGCACCCCCTCCCTCATTGTCAGCCCAGCCTCCACTCCCCGGAAGAGGTGTATCTCCCACGCGCCCGGGCTGTTTCCCCGTGATACCGCCAGTTGAGGTGGCTGCTGCCAGGTTACCATGACAATCGACAGCTACGGCGCCAACTGTATCGTGATCGAAGGGAGGCGATTGTCTGGCAAACATATTTGTATAGATTGTGTATTTATGTTTGTTCTATAATATTGATAGATATATTATATTTTGTACTACTAATAATAAGTAGTAGAAAACATTGAATGCATTTTACAATATAGGAGCCCCGTCTCAGATTAGTGATAATCTAACGCGATTCGCTTCTAGACCCACGTGGCTTACAGAGATAATAATTTTTAACACTTAAGAAAATTAAAAGTGATAATAATGATGTTACGAGGTGTATATATTTATATATATTCGTATAATTATATGGTTATATACTTAAGTACTATCATTAAAATGGACCAAAAACAACTAGAAGCAAAATTTTGTTCAAATCGAAGCACCAAATTGGATTCTTACTCGTGGCAAAAACACCTATTTTTTTACATTTGATAGATAGGAAAGGTCTTCTAAAACTCGCGATAGCTCGGTTATTTGGGCAGCTATTGAAAAACTGCTTTCACTGCTAGAATTTGCAGAAAATTAAACGGGTAAAGTCTCGATAATGTCCCGATAATATATGCTTGGATCTGATAGTATTTCTGATTTGAAAATGTTCCTTATATCTCGCCTATTATAAGCGCTGTTTCGAAGCAATCGATACTCCTGCACTGAGTTTACAATCAGAATGCTATGTGTGGCGTTCTACAACACAGTGCCACGTGTCAACATTACGGAGATGGACAATTTCGATTCTAGTTTTTATTGATCCATTTCTATGAATTTAGGTAATTCAAATAAGCCCCGCAACATCAATTTAAATAAAGGGATTTTATAAATAACAAAGTAAAAACAATTAACATTAAATCGTGTAGTACAATAAAATGTATTTTAATTTCATGTTTGTTATTTTTACTTATTTGTTTCTCCACCAAACTTATATTAAAGGTATATAGTTAATAAATATGACTATAATATGTGAAGGTATTGTGTGATTTAACTTAATCATGAAAAAATTCTACTAAATCAATATAAAACTAATAAAAATATATTTTTTTAAATATAGAGAAAGTAGCAGTTATAATTAAATCGAAACACATTGATATTATAACTGTTTCCTGATGGAGCTTTTTCTAATGCAATCAATTGTAAACACGTTTAATGGGATGACTAATCCTACTAGACGCTATCAAAATGGTCATATTTCTGGCGTTCCCTTCATTCTCGACTAAGCACTTCTAGCTCCGTGGATCCGCCTATGCTTACCCAGCCTCTCCAGTCCTCTGATTGTGACCCTTGGTGATGCAGGCATTGAAGGTCTGGTACTCCTTCAGGCGGCGAAAAGACTCCTCCGAAGGCAGAGAGGCTGGATCCACGCGTTCAACTCCAACTTTATCCGCCAATGCTGCCGCGCTTTCAGCCACAAACAGGCAGTGTTCTGTCTGGAGATATAATAGCACGTGTAACAGGCAAAATAGCCCTCAAGTAGAGTCCAGACTTTAAACCATACCGAGCTATATTGAACGAATTTATATATATCAGAGACAAGAGCTAACTTGTGTTTACAATTGTATGGAATTAAATCTGGATTAAAGTTACATTACAATATGCTATGGTAAGTTTCACGAATTTAATATAACATGAAATATTAGATCTACATAATTATATAACACAAAGAAGATACCCTATATTCAAAATAAATTTAAACGAAAATTACAAACATATAGAATTTTCACCCTGATATAATTATATAAGAAGTTAATAAATGCAAATAAAGTAGAAATAACAACCAAAATGTTTGTTAAAGTCTTTTGATTTTTAATGAATGACAAAAATATGCAAAATATACGTCAAACAAAAAAATTATTAACCAAATTATAAAACAGTATAACCATGGAAATTTCACAAGAATACCCCTAGCACATCGAAACTTACAAACTAATTGCAAATATATTTATAAAAACTTAATGTAGACTTGAAAGTCGATTAATAAGTCATTTTAAATTGAATAATAAGTTAAACAAATTATATAGTTAGTAATAGTGAGTAATTGAAAATTATAATTACTACTTACAAGTTGAACCATTTTTAGTAAGTATACACTAATAAATAAATTATAGATTATATATGACTCAGTCAATTATAGATAATTGGTGTTTGTTTGGTATAAATAACTTTAATATTAACATCGAGGAATAAAGTAGAATGTTTTTTATTCAGATTAGTTTATTGAAAACATACGTACAACTACATACTAGTGCAAATCCAAATCTAATTAATCATATTCTTAAATATTAATATCACACCTATATAAAAACAATCGACGTTAATTATAAATAGGTATATATCTAGTTTTACATCAATACGTTTCTAAACAACAATGTTCTTTCTTGAGGTAGGTACAATAAATATCAATTTGGCAGGAAATATTATAAACTAAAGCATATATTGAACAAGAACAACAAAATTACAAAAATACATACATTAGAAAAATACTAATACTAATACTAATATCTATCACTAGATCATGGACATATTATCTTAAAGCATGTCACCTAGAATCCAATAAAATATAAATATTTAATTAAATACATTTTATAATACTCTAAACCCAATTCTTATTTCGTTCAACAATAAAGTAACATTATTTACTCATTTATATTTCCCCAACAACTTCTATTTTAGTCATCAATTTGGTACCATTACCCGTTTCTACTTACATCATATATAAAAGATATCGAGGAACACAATTCCTTGCATGAAAAAGAGAGAGCGCACAAATATAAGAATACCTTCAACAACGAAAAAAGTTTGTTATATAGCACGTTCGTCTTTATTAATAATAATTTATTTATTATACATAAGTCTCTTTTCGGAATCCTAACATGTGGTGCTCTTAAATCTGCCAAACTGTTTATGAACTGTATAGTTTGTAGGATTGTGTTATATTAATATCCTATATTGTGTTTTTTATCTTCATCGGGAAAAAACGTCAAATAAAATTATTAATATAATTAGTTAGACCAATAAAATATTTTTTACAGCTCTAATTATTAAAATTACAACAAAGATCAGTACTGTGTATATTTTTCTCCTTTATTTTCCTTACAAGTTCTAAATTTCCAAAATTTTTCAATTTACGTAATATTTCTATACACATATATAAGTGAATAATCGATCATAGCTTCTATATTGAATAAACGTTTATGCTTCCTTATAAACTATATGAAATATCACAAAGTAATAATATACACTCTATACTCAATGTACCATATGATATTACTATATATCATACTCTATAATATATATACTCTAATAATGTATTTGTAAAATAGATACCATATAACCCCCAGATAAAACGTTAAATATAGTATGTACACCTTAATTTAAACAAAAAATCAAAGAACAATTTAAGAATGGTAAAAATGTAATGTAACTTTTTTAAAAAGGAAAATCAATATAATCTTAGATATAGATAACACTGGTTGGTCATGAATGAAAAACTTAATTCCATCAAAATATGACAACATCGCAGTTGATGCTCATGAGACAGTGTCAAAGTCAATGCCCAGTTGAATCAAAGAAATCGAATGCTAACATAAGTCAGTCTACTTAGTTCACAAGCATTTCTTCATACAGCACTCATTGAAATGAAGCATTAAACATAAAGTATAATCATCAATTTATGAATATCCGCGGTGTAGAACACACTCTATAAATTATTTATTTATTTATTAAATTAAAATCTATCTTAATGCGTTTCATTTGTGAGCAAATACGGAAAAAATCTTCGTTATATTTAATTATTCATTGAATATTTATTTAACAAAGTAAAAAAGCTTTCCCTTAATTCCAAAATTAATCGGATATATATACTATACAGTTATGAAATATATAAGACGGATAGTATACATAATTTACACCTGTGCTGTTTGTATGAATTCAATACATGCTAGGAATGTATATTACAACAGATATATACGCTTTATTATAAAAATCAATATAATTCTATTTACAAAAGTAATATTCACAATTTTCATGTGTATACGTGTAATAAGCATATATAAAAGGTCTTTCCAGACTAATGGGAATGATTTCTCGCCATGTAAATGCGAAATGCCGTTCATATATGTAAGTAATTGTTTGCACTTCTTAAACCAGGTGATAAAAGGAATCGAAACCAAACTTTAACATGTTTTGAATGACACGCTGATTATTCTAAAACTTTAAACTAAACAAGAAAACGTAAGAATTATGTTTCAAATTTTAAGAATAAGTTTTGTTTTCTACAAATGTTCTCATGAATTCTAGTATATTATATGTTTATCAATGTAGAATTATAGCGCTAATTTTTGTTGATTAAATTTATCACCTACACTATGAGTTAAAGATTAATCAAATAATAAAAACATTCCATAGTTTAGATTTTAATCTTAATTAAGCTTCTTTATCATAATATTACTATACATATAATATTGTATTATTAAACCATCATTATAATGTGTTACTTTAGAAACACTGTAAAGCTCAAATCTTCACTATATTAAGAAGTTTTGAATTATTGATAACATTAAAATTTATTACCGTATTTAGAGCATTTAATAAGTCACATAAAATACACAAATGTCGCATTGTACTAAGTTCAAAAAATCTGCCTTTTAAATTAAAGATAAAGTTTAGTTTTCATTGCCATTTTGATCACTCGGTATATTTTGTTGAATAAAGTGTTACGAAACAAAGCTTAGCATCTTCAAACAGAACAATAAATAAATAATTTTACAATACTTTACTGTCCATGTTACTAACAAATTTTATTCTTTTTATCGAGACTGGCTCAATATTTTTAGTAAACAAATGTATTTATATTATTTATATTGGTTAGCATTAAATCACATATTTGCAAATACATAAAACAAACTATATTTGTCGTAAATGTTATATTGAAGAATTGAAATAAGCATGCACTTAGCACCCGTATTCAGAACAAGTATAAGCGTTATAAAATTTCACTAAATTAAATTAACTATGTCCAATTTAAATAAAACTAAATGAATTTTAATTTATCATTATTCTTATTTGTGAGAACTAAAAACTAACAATTATTATTATACGTGCTTAAAGACTTTGAATTACCTATATTGAAAATAAATACCTAGATTAAAATTTGAAACACACTCAATGTATATTTTCAGATTATATTGAATCACCCATTTCACATTTGCCTGCTCAATCATTCACATTAACTGGAAAACAATCAACAGCTAAAAGTATAAATAAACAAATGAAATTTGTACACCGTCAAATTGTCAACGTATAGGTAGGTTTACGAAGTATTGAAACAGAATAAAAGTAACGTTACAAGCTGTGAAATAAATCTCTACGGTTACCTGAAGTGGGATGGTCATATATATCATATCAACTTGTTAGTACGAGCTATTATATGTGAACGATGTGAAGATTACAAGGCAAGAAATGGACCATAAATTGGATAATGTGCTAAAAAAGAAATGCTCAAACAATGCTACACACAGCCAAGAACTCCAGAATAACAATACAAATATATAATAGACAGAGGCGTGACCAGCTTTACAATTTTAGTAGGTGAGCAAATAGTAAAAGCACGATATGTAGGATACGTAGATTATATACATTATGTTACCTATGTGATTAAGAAAGTACGTACTTGACAATAGTATATACAACAATTAAGATCTAGTTTTAAAGAAGACGCCTGTTTTTCAGTCTGAGAAATTCATTCACGACATGGCCAACATCAACTTTAATTTCCCTGTGGATGTACATCAGTGCACACGATGTCCGCCTCTCCTCCTTCGTGGTATTGCGAAGATACATTTTCACACGCCGCAGTGTACTGAAAGAACTTTCTGCACTGACAATTGAGACAGGCATTGTCAGAAGAGTTGCTAGGGCCATATATGTATTGGGATACAATTCTTTGTTTGTCTGGTCGAGAACCTCATTTATGTATCGTGGCTTCGATTGAGCAGATCTCCATTTTGTCTTCCATCTTTTTAGCTCTGTCAGCTGTGTTGACCGATCTTCTTCACTAATCAGAGATAAAAATGGTTCAAACACATCTGTAGTAGTGTCATTTGAGATGTAATGCGGAATTAGTCGCTGAGCTTGAAAACGATCTTCGGACGAGATGAGTCTTCCTTCAAGTTGATCAGTGAGGTGATCTAGAAATGGAAGAAACGCGGTAATCTTCCAATATTGTTCGATAAATTCAATATCGAAATTTGCGTAATTATTTTTCTTGGTAGCTAATCGTTTGGTTGATATCAAAACATCGTGGTCATTGGCAATACTCGATGCCTTTGTGAAGAGAACAGCGAATTCTTCGTCGGGTTTCTCACGCAATTCTAAACAAATACAAACGAAAAAACTTTATAATTTCATATTTATGAAAAAATAACTACATTTCAAATTGATTATTTCTACAAAAAAATCAATATCAATTCTTTATTTGTATAAAAGAAATAAAAATACACAATAATATTATCTTGGAGACATTTCTGTCTGTGCATAGAACTATAAAATGATAAACCTTTTGTGCATTAAAGGAGCTAAATAATCTTTTTATAGATATCATGACATTGGTAACGTTAATGCTACTATTATTAGTACCTAATTGACACAAATAACTCATTATGAGTAATAATCTATGCATATTATGCAAAATATACTAACTTTGTAGTGAGCTTGCAAAGATTAACAAAGATATTCCTTGAATTACCTTGAAATATCGTGGTCAGATTTCTGGCTTCATTAGCGGCTCCGATAAGGTCGAGTTGTTTCGACTGAAGTAGCCGAGACAAGGAAACAGTATACTGTAGTAGATATTCAGCACAAACCAAAGCAATGATAAAGTCGAATTTGAGAATAGCGCACCTCAGTGCACGAGCTTTGTAGTCACCCTCTTCTTCTAGTGCACTCAATGCAGAAATGACAACGTCAAAGGATGAAAGAAAGGTAAACAGAGAATCTGCTCTACTTGACCATCTGGTTTCACATAGTTTTCGTAGGTTTGAGCGATCTGCCATTGTGTTTCGAACATCTGCTAGGCAATCTTGGAATTTGTTCAAACGCTGTGACAAATAAGAGAATGCAAAAGCAATTTCTTGTACGGTTCCAATCATGTTACGCATAAGAGGATCCTGAGAAGAGTTAACAAGAGCCAAGTTCAAACAGTGTGATTGGCAGTGAACATATCTTGCGTTTGGAAAAAGATCACGTATGCGAGCTTGTAGATCTGTGCTTGTTTCAGACATATAACCTAGGGCAACTAATTTATTTGGATCCAGACCCACTGATATCAGACTTTTCAGTATACTTTCAGATAGACACTCCCCTGTTGTAGATTTAATTTCAACGAAAGTCAAGAAATCTTCCTTTAACTCCGTCTTTCCAGTTTGATTAATATATCGTACATAAAGTGCCATTTGTTCTTTACCAGAAACATCCGCAGATTCGCCTGCTTGCACTGAAAAACAGGGTCCTTCCTTGCATGCTTCAACCAGCTGGCTTTGAATTTGTTTTCCGCATATGTTTATTAGTTCATTTTGTGTATCCGCATTAGTGTACAAAGCGTTTCTAGGTCCACTTGAAATATAATTTTGAAGTACCGAGTCATTTTCAGCTTTTAATTCTAAGAGAGCTTTGAAATTGTTAGAATCTTCCGACCTTCCTCTAACTACAATATTTTGCCTTCCAGCCAGAATCAAAACTTCAACTAATTTCCCCAGTACATGTCTTTGAGTTGCGATACGTTTGGCATATTCATCTGACAAGAGCCCTTTTATACACCGTTTTTCATGCGTAATTGAAGCAATAAAATTATTTGTCTTTTCTACAGAGTTGAGATGAGCAGACGATGTTTTATGCTTTACAATCCCTTTTGTTAAATTTGACCAGTCGTTGTAGCCTTCAGAGAAAAGACTTGCGTTAGTCGAAAATATGAGACATGGTAGACAAAATGCTTTATTCTCTTGTTTAGAATACCTTAGCCACTCATTTTCATAAAGATGTTTCGCTGAAAATTTTCGCTGCGTTTTACCTATTGTAGTTTGGGAAAATTTATAAGACATGCACGGAAGCCATCTGTTCTGCAGTAGAAAGTGTGTTTGTTTTTCGATTTCAGACTGCGACATTGAGATATAATTACAGATATCATATTGGTAATCAACAGAAGTAATTATTGCAGCTGACGTCCACTTCGGCACTGAATCAGGCATGGTGGTCGATGGTAGAGTGGTAAGTGCGGTTGAACTAGCTGCAGTTGTCGATGGTAGCGAGCTAGGTGCAGTTGTCGATGGTAGCGAGCTAGGTGCAGTTGAACTAGCTGCAGTAGTTGATGGTAGCGAGCTAGGTGCAGTTGAACTAGCTGCAGTTGTCGATGGTAGCGAGCTAGGTGCAGTTGAACTAGCTGCAGTTGTCGATGGTAGCGAGCTAGGTGCAGTTGTCGATGGTAGCGAGCTAGGTGCAATTGTCGATGGTAGCGAGCTAGGTGCAGTTGTCGATGGTAGCGAGCTAGGTGCAGTTGAACTAGCTGCAGTTGTCGATGGTAGCGAGCTAGCTGCAGTTGTCGATGGTAGCAAGCTAGGTGCAGTTGTCGATGGTAGAGTGCTAGGTGCAGTTGAACTAGCAGTAGTTGATGGTAGCGTGCTAGGTGCAGTTGAACTAGGAGTAGTTGATGGTAGCGTGCTAGGTGCAGTTGAACTAGCAGTAGTTGATGGTAGCGTGCTAGGTGCAGTTGAACTAGGAGTAGTCGATGGTAGCGTGTTAGGTGCAGTTGTTTTTCCTTTTATGAACAAGACCCTAGTTGACGGCGATGTTTTCGTTGTTTCTGTCATTTTCATTATTTTTGACTGGAAAGATAAGAAAATTAACATGTTAGAAATAACTCACTTAAGAATTATAAATTGCCAAAAACATGGCAAAAGTGTGTTAGCTCATACCATAAAAGAACCGAAAGAATAGTCTTATATATGTTTATGTATGCTTATATATATGTACATATATACATAATATTACTAATATATAAGAAAAAATCTGAAGTTTTCAAAATTTTAAGTTTCAAGCAGATGTAACATAGAATTTAAATTTAGATTGTCAGAACTCTAGATAGCAACTAACTAAGTTATTTGTTTCATTCAAATGTAACATACTCTTTCAAATATTGAAGCAAATCATTATTGCATTTTAAATTAAGAGAAGGAAATCTAACAGACGTTGTAGATAAGTCATTCAAATATATAGACAGTGCATTTTTGGTGATGATTAATTGCATTTTATAATCTTTTATATCTATTATCTATTGAATACACCTATTTTTATTACGTATGTAAATAAATAACAAATTCATGTATAAAAACCAATTAAGTATTTTCCTATCGTTAATAATTTATTTTAGTTAATTAAAAAATATTCACGAATAATTTTAAAAAATAAGAAATAATAATATAAATATATTGACTTGTTTTAATGATATATGCACAAAGTAAGAAGTTTGTATTGAGAATAAAACTAGTTATTAATATACAATGTATAGACATAGAACATATACTGGATATAATGTTAAATGTTTATAAAATTGAGTAGATATGATGTGTGCTTACAAGTATATTACCATTAAAAACACTAAAGAAATTCGCTGTAAACTGTTAAAATATAAAAAAAATACTTTTTAATAACTATATATTTTTAGATTATATGTTTAAATAAACGGTCACTTCTATTTTTACTTTTTGTGATGTTTAAAATAATTTATTCAATGAGGAATATAGTATTATAAAATATACTTTACACATTAATTTCATCTTAATCTGGCTTAATATATCTTAAATTAGATATTTACATTCGGTCTACATACATACATTTGTAATTAGCGGACAAATAAGCACTTCGTAGATAATTATGAAATTTCAACTTTCACAATTAATGATATATGCTGAGAAACAGATACTGGCTATACCTGTTTCAATTTCATTTTTCTAAAATGGTTAAAATTAACTACCCCTGTACACATATGATTATTTAATTTATATATAATGTTTATGTTATAACACCTAATTATCCTGTTTATTAAAAAAACTCGAAGCGTAATTTTCAGCATAAAATGTATTGATAAAGTATTTATGATACGTAACATCGATAGGAATGTACGTTTTTAACAAAACAAATATGCCAAGGAATAATAATACATACTAAGATCCCCGCCATATATTAAGTATATTAATTCCTGTCTTTGGCAACTTTAATAATACTCCTGAGCTGCTAATATGAATGCAATCTAATTTGTACATTCAATAATAGTAACAATATAATATATAACTCATCTGAATTTAGATATTATTTTAATTTTGAAATATAAATTTAATCTTAATAGTACATATTTTTGCTTTCAGAAATAATTTTATGATTTTGTAAAATAATTAAAAATAGTTTACTCATGTATTTATTCTTAAAATAGCTATAGCATCCTACTATTATATTTTATTAAAAACCTTATTTTAAGTTAAAACAAAAATTTTATTCGATTCTGCATGCAAGTCTTTAAAACACAATATATATAATTTATAAATTACTGCAAACCAATTTGTATCTATCTATGTTGGATCAGTATGTCTCCCTCCTTGTATCCATGAATACAAGAATGACATTTGATCAACTTACAAATCTGATGTAAGAAATCAAGTCAAATTTCGAAATACAATTCAAATATAACAGAGTTTATGACGGACGACCGAAAGGGTTGAGCTCGACGTGTAAAGGTAGAGCTCGACATGTAAATGTAGAGCTCAACATGTTAAGGTATAGCTCGACATGTAAAGATATAGCTCGACATGTAAAGATATAGCTCGACATGTAAAGGTAGAGCTCGACATGTAAAGGTAGAGCTCGACATGTAAAGGTAGAGCTCGACATGTAAAGGTAGAGCTCGACATATTAAGGTATAGAGCTCGACATGTAAAGGTAGAGCTCGACATGAAAAGGTAGAGCTCGACATGTAAAGATAGAGCTTGGTATATTAAGGTATATCTTGACATGTAGAGGTAGAGCTCGACATGTAAAGGTAGAGCTCGGCATGTAAAGGTAGAGCTCGACATGAAAAGGTAGAGCTCGACATGTAAAGGTAGAGCTTGACATATTAAGGTATAGAACTCGACATGTAAAGGTAGAGCTCGACATGTAAAGATGGAGCTTGGTTTATTAAGGTATATCTCGACATATTAAGGTAGAGCTTGACATGTAAAGGTATAGAGCTCGACATGTAAAGGTAGAGCTCGACATGTAAATGTAGAGCTTGACATATAAATTAGAGTTATAACTTGTCATAGAGCTCTACATTTGCACCTCGAGCTCTATCTTTTTATTTCAATTTCAAACTTTTTCTCCTTCAGAAGGGAAGACTTAGTGACTAAAACAAAATATTATATATTCCATTAATAATACCTAAAGTTAATAAGAATAAATGTATTTAATAAGTAAAATCAATGAAATGCCAGCACGTGTTGCACGATGTACACAGCATTTTATTATATTCTTTTAAATGATTTTAAATTGATTATATAGACGATACAATTATTAGCTAATAATTATAGAATCAAAGTGTTTTTTTGTTCAAATAAATGGTGATACATACAAGATAATAAGCAGGACCCTGAGGCCTGATCACCTCCATAATACTATACATATTGCACAGCATGTTATAGTCAATATAACTCTTATGATAAAAATGTATTACACTGTGTTTCACAATAATAAAGGCACTCAAACACACGAACGTCTGCGCTGGTGTGAGTTGCGACTTAGGCATATTTTCGTGTTGTAAGTATTTACATTAATATTTGTTCTGTTGATGTTTATTCTGTGCTGCTTGATATCCGTGATCCAAGTAACGTTATTATCATTATTGAACATTCGAAAGTGTCACAGGAATGTAACATCCTCAACTACTCATCTAAGTTTGTATTTTATGTATATTGCGCAGGTGTTATCGTTAGTATTGTCGTTAAAAAAGATCTGACTTCATTATTTACGAACTATTTTTATAACTACGGCAACAAATAAGTATAAAAAGACATAGATATCAAATGCCATACATAACTCTTTACAACTCTAACTCGCACATCAAAAGGTGAGTGACAAGATTGAGTTTTTTTTATGAATACCGTTTCGATTCGTGATTACTTTTTTACCGTATTTTTTGTATAAAATATATAAATTATATTGCATTAAAGACATAATTACTTTCAAAATTATTTCTAATAAATTTGTTATTTAGTCGACTATTACAATTGCAATAAATAAAGTATAATTAGCTCATTTGTGTACATATTTTTTTAATTTATCATTTAAAGTACAAAAAAATCGCTTTAAGAAACATTTTGTCGCTTAAATGGATAATAAAAATCTATGAAATATATATAAATAAAATTTATTATCATAAAATTGTATATATAACCTTTTTGCACTGGCTTACAGTTGGTTGAATTGACTAAGTTACTTTTCTGTTTCGAGATTTTCCACGTTATGGATACAAAATTAACTTATTAAAGCTTCCATTGTTTTGTTTTCGTTTTATGGAAACTTTACATTCTAATATTTGAGTACCTTTTGGATATCTTCTCACATGTAAATTAGATTCGTAGATCTACAACTTATCCATATGAATTATTTTCAGAAAAAAATATTGCATTTCTAGTGTTCAAGAATACCGAAGAATCCACAAAAGCCATCAAATAGAAAAAAATGTCATTTGTTGCTCATAGACAGGAGATCGGGATAAAAGCAACAGGAACAACCGCTTCGGTGCCTGATAATCCCACTGCCCGTCTCATGTACTACTTGAAGTGTGTCACAAGTTGCTTGCCAATGGATGATGATGCCGACATAGCGAGACTTACACGCTATTCCAACTGGCGTCAGCTGACTAACTCTGAGAAGAAAGCTTTGGTGGAAATCGTTGAAGCAATCAGTCCACGTCTTTTAGAAAGCAAGCTTTTCTTTCGACAGTAAGTTGGATTTTAACTACTATTTCCGTTTTGTTTGATTTAGTTTATCAATTTTAACACTAGAACAGCGGGGATTTCAATATACCTATAACAGCGAAACCCGTCAATTGACGATTTTAATTTTATACATTTAATTTTAGTCATATAATATATCCTTACGTTCTGAAACACTATAAATATGTTTAGAGTGTTCTTTTCTTATAAATTCCCTGCAAAAAAATTATTCAGAGGTAAAGAACGGCACACGGCATATTATTTTCAATTCGAAAAAAAGCCAAAAATGAAAAAAAAATGCTAAAATGGCCACTTTTTTTCTAAAATTCGGCCATAAACCGGCCTCAAAGTATATTTATGGAGCGGGTATTATGAAGTAATAATAATAGAAGTGATTCCTACAAAAAGAATCACTTCAATAACCATGACAAATACCATAGCCATCGTAAAAATATGTAAAATACATACGTCAAAAATACATTCATTGTGTAAATTTCATTTTGTCTCTATTTTGATAATCCTAAAAAGCTATTCAGTCATACAAATTTAGTTAGTTCCGCGCAGAGAACGAGAATCTATTGTTATAATCTATATAATAATCTATTGTACCGATATCAACACCCTACTACATAGTATTACGTGCTGTGTTTTCGCAGCAGTTTATAAAATCGATAGCCACTTTCTCTGCATATTATTATACCTGTGAGGGATGTAAGCAAGGCTAAAATAAAATACAATCCCTACATCTGCTATAATACTGCGTCAATTGTATGTTAGACAGACAGACGGAGAGAGAGTGTTACGGGCTACCTTATATTATTTATCAATATGCGCTGAGTTTGTTCATCTGCTACGGCCAATCACAATAGCTTAGCGTAGGTAACAACAATCCACTTATTTATAGTAGACTCTGTGTGTAATATAAATGCATACATTACGGAGTGTTTTCAGTCAGTGTTATTTTCAAAGTTCAGTTTTGAGTTAATATGGCTCGAAGACGAATTAGCGCAGAAGAAGTCTTGCAAGGAATATTGGACCTTGATTCCGATGATTCTGGCGATGATTCCGGTAGGGATTCAGACCAAGAAGAAGAAGAACATGAAATTCAAGAATCAGTAGTCAGCTCCAGTGATGAAGAAGAAGATCAAGCTGATGGACAAGCTGAAGGACGAGATGGAACTAGATGGCGCCTCATCACAGATGGAAATGGACGTGTAGGAAGAGCAGAACAGCGCAACGTGTTTAGCGAACGAGTAGGAGTCACAAGAGTCTGCCAAATGATTGAAACGCCATTAGACGCCTACAGACAAATCTTCGATGAATGGAGCCTTCGCCATATCGTCAATTGCAGTAAGGAATGCGCAATAAGAGCTGGCATCGAAAATTGGGAGTTCCATGAAGAAGATCTCGAAAAGTTTATTGGCCTTCTGTATCTTCGAGGAATCAACAATCAAAGAAATTTCCCCTTTGATGAGCTATGGTCCAAGACTACCGGTTGCCCTGCATTCAACAAAACGATGTCTCGAGATCGCGCTCGTGAAATAAAACAATATTTACGATTTGACAATCGCCAAGAACGTCGAAGAAATCTTGAAAACGACAAGTTCGCCCTGATTTCGCCAATTTTCAATCGCTTCGTGAATAACAGTCAAAGATGTTATCGTCCAGGTCCTCTTCTAACCATCGACGAACAACTCTTTCCAACTAAAGCGCGCTGTAGGTTCACGCAGTACATGCCGAATAAGCCAGACAAATTCGGCATAAAATTCTGGGTGTTGGCAGACGTTGAGACTAAATATTGTTATAATATTATCCCTTATCTCGGTCGTGACGGAGATCGTGTCGAAAACCTTGGGACCCACGTGGTTATGCGCTTGATGGAACCATTATACTACAAAGGTTACAGTGTTACAACGGACAATTTTTTTACTTCTAAACGTCTCGCCGAATCACTTCTCCAAAAACGTACCACAATCATCGGAACAGTCCGCGCCAATAGACGCGAGTTACCGCCTCCTCAAACTCTGGAACTGCACGAATCTGTATTCTTCGAGTGCGACGCGATGCATCTGACCAGATATCAAGCCAAAAGAAAGAAGACTGTCCACATTCTTTCGACACAACATCGAGGTTCCATCTGCCAGCCTGAAGGCAAGAAAAAACCAGAGACGATTTTGATGTACAACAACACAAAGTTCGGGGTCGACATGCTCGACTCAATGTGCCGCCAGCTCTCAACGAAGTCTGGATGTAGAAGGTGGCCTTTAGCAGTTTTTTTCAACATACTTGACTTGGCTGCAGTGAACTCTTGGATCATCTTCCGAAAACAAACTGGCTCCAGAATTTCTCGTCGCAAGTTCCTCTTCGAATTATCGAGACAACTTCGTCAAGATGATCAACCACTGCGCGATGATGCTCATCCCGAGGTCCTGAATCGTCGGGTGACCTGCGCCATTCATGTCAATTGCAAAAAGAATCGCACCATCAACCTGTGTCGAAAATGTGACAAACCCGTATGTGGAAAATGTCAAGCAATCATTTGCGTGAACTGTTTCTAAAAGTCGTATGTGTGAACTGTGTCTAAAAGTCGTTTGTGTGAACTGTGTCCAAAAGTCTTTTGTTTGAACTGTTTCTAAAAGACATTTGTGTGAACTGTTTCTAAAAGGTGTTTTTGTGATTAGTTTGGAAACTATGCATTCATGTATTACTACTTTTATAAACCATTTTTTATTTCACGTATTATGGCATGTGTCAGCGCATTTTTCACTTATTATTCACCTATTTTCACGTATTATTCTCATGTGATTTCAAGTTGTATTTCAAGTATTATTTGATGACTGACATGTAAATAAATGTTGTATATGCCTTGTTTTACTTGTTTTTTATGATCGTACTTCTAGAAGTACATTTCAGGGAATTTGTGGTAAAAGGAAATGAGTCAAGAATTTTTAATTTTTCATAATAAAAACATGTAATAAACATCAATGATAATGATAATAACAGTAATAATAATAAATAAAAGTTTTTATTTATGATTACAAAACGTAATAATGTAATATAGATGTGTTTGATAATATAAATTTGTGAAAGTTTTATGAATTTTATCCAAATCGTCAATTGACGGGTTTCGCTGTTCTAGGTATAACTATCAATATATTTTTTTCATGACATGATATCATCAAATTTTTTTCTTCATTTTTACTACCTTATATAATCATTAAAAGTCACGAGAGCGATAGAAAAATAATTCGTTCAAAAAAAAAAGATAGCCATTTTAAAATCGAAAATTGTCAATTGACGGGTTCCGCTGTTCTAGTGTTAAACATTATTACAACTTCTGATTTGTTATGTTACTTGTGATTCATGTATAATGTTACTTGTGATTCATCTATAATTTTTCTTGTTGTAACACTTCCAAACACTAATGGATATTTGTTTTTCTTATTAAAAAAACATAAATAAAAAAAAATACCGTAAAAAAAGCGAAAATAATTTAATGTGGGAAACTTGGAGATTACCATTTATACTTTATTATGTTTTCATGACATTTTTGTATTATGAAATATAAATTTGTTTTTTGGAGAAAAAAATCATTTCGAGTGGTAAAGAAAATGATTGCTGAAATTCCCTGACTGCAATGAACCCTGTTTATATTATACTTGGACTCATCATATTCATAACCATAACTCAGTCTCAAAGAAAATATGTTATTTATTAAGAAATTAAATTAATACTACACGCTTTGGTTATGAATATCAAATGCCTATAAATTAATATAATATAAAATTGAATTACCAAAAACAAAAGCATAAATTCACCTTACATGAAAAACACGGTGATCAGTCAAAGACAACATGTACACTCGGTAATGCAATATGAATTTTAAATAGATATATTTGCGCCAATAAACAGGATATTTTAAAACAATAACTTCATGTTATCATAAACTATAACCACTTCATTAGGACCATAGCTGGAACAAAACGTCTCTCTCCAGCGGATATAGAAGTTTTTAAAATATTCTCTGCTTATTCAAACATAGTTTACATTTGCTAATTTGAATTATAATGTTATAAATGTATACATACTTCATCGAACAACTAATATTTAAGGTACGTGGCCATGTAAATCTAACCCAGAAAAGACATAACAAAAAACAAATCTTCTAGAATAAGGTAAGTTGTAAATGATAAGAGTACATATTTTAACAGTATTGGCACATGCCTTTCTTTTCATTTAGAAATGAAAAGTGATCATTGTGTCAGAGATTGTCGGATTTTAGATAATTTGAACTACAAATGGATTAAGGAATAGGACCCCAACCTATATCTCAAGGTTTTACCAAATTGTTAAACACATCTGAAGAACGATGACAATTGCCGTGTAAATTGTATTATCTTAAATCATCACAAATAAAAAAATCCTAAAAATTAGAGTGCATATAAGGTATAACAATATTATTTCAGCATCAGATTTTTGTCAATGGCTATGAAGGGAAGGCCTGCATAAGTATATACGCATATATTATTAAATACAATTAAAACACTTCAAAATGCCTCAGAAATATATTATTTCGTGAAATGGAATAATTATAATTTAAAATTATTTAGATATCCGTATTTTAAGCTATATTACCAATGTGATTTTTTTCGTTTTCAATTAAATAAATTATACCAAAATACAATAACATATTTCTTCATTTGCATCAATTAAATTATTTAGAAAATAATACTTAAAATAAATGAAATAATACCTTTTGAAAATAATAACATTTATAAAATAAGAACCGTTTCGTAATAAAAAGTTTTATAAAAATCACGGATTTCATTTAAATGAAATATGACACAGACTTAAATTAAACAAGTTCAAATGATATATTTTCTTTAGAACTAAATTTATAATATTTTCCAATAAATACCTAATTCTGGAATGAAGGGTCAAGCTGTGGGCACTAAGCTAGACGACATCGAATTTGTGATCTTAAAATTTCAAGCAAACATGAAAAAATAACGTTATGATGATCTGATATTTGGGCGCTATTGAGGGGGTGGGTGGGTGGTATCAGACTTAGCGCCCAAAGGGCTAACTCAGACGACTTTGAATAATTCCGCCTCTCCTTAAAGTAACACCAGAGTTACTCAGATGTTACTCGGATGTTACTCGAGTGTTACACAAGTGTTACTCAGGTGTTACTCTATCGTTACTCTGGTGTTAACTTACAGAGTTTACTCGGTGTAAACTTTATTCAAAAGTTTTGAGCAAAAATTACGATGTTTTGTTAAGGAAACACCTGAGTAACACTTCACTGGTGTTACTCTAAACTCGAAATCACTCATAGTCATACCTAACAATATGTCAAAATATAAAAATGCAAAAATTGACTTGTACATTACATCTTAGTAAGAAAGTACTACGATTAAACTAAAATGTTTGTATGGCTTGATATTTTGAGGTTGTTATTTTTTATGAAAATTATCCGTTTCATAATTAAGCTTCTGCACCAAAATTTGACTTCTAACTTTTATAAAATTAGGCACAACTTGTAAGAGAAAGGAAATAAATAAATCTCACTTAGGTACATAAAAGATTAACATGAGTGATGCCTTACACAGTTTCAAAATATAAAATGGTTATTGGTCATGTTTCACCTTTATATATTTAGATTAAATTATTTAAATATGCATAGTTATGTTTTTCTTTAAAAAGTTGTTGATATCAAAACAAATACTACAACGTTGCAAAAGTGAAAGAAAGAACCAAAATATAAAACTTTGAAAGTAATGTTACATCACGCTGTTCAGCCACTGAAAATTAATTCTAAAAAGGCACAAACAAATGTTATAATGGTCTTAATAAAACTCCATAGAAAGTATATAAAAGTTCGCCAAAATAAGATAACAACATATCAGAAAAATCTTAACTGGATACATGTTTATAGAAGCAAAGAAACTCGCATGAAAATGTATTTTCAAATAACTAAGTAATATAAATAAAATAAAATTTATACATTTAATATGAATCATTGTAAAGAATTTCTGTTATTTTATTTCCGTAAACTTTTAAGAGTTTTTTTAACTTGTTTTATTTCATAAATGATTTTAGTTTTGGATTAAAGCAATGACACTGCAATCTATACATGTTACAGATTATTACGGACTCACATCCAATCATATTATAATTATGCTTAGTGGTTTGAATAAATTGTCTTCAGAAAAATGTGGTCTCATGATTTGTTAATTTTATTTAAAATTGTTTTTTCCATGTTTGTCCAATTAAATATAATTTTGTTACTTTTTAATGTTGTAGGATAAATTTGCCAATAAAATTAATTTGTATAATGATTAATTCTTAATGAAAATATACATATTATTCAAAAATAATCACAAAGGTGAAATGTAATTGAAAAATTGTATAATAAAATTTACTTATTTACTTTCATAATTTGCTTGTCAGTATGTGACTGTTTGTGTTATCTGGAACAGTGTTCTTTTATATAATTAAATATTTCTTTCACATATTTTGTTTATTTTTAAGGTAATTTATTAAAAACATTTAGTGTTCTTTATTATAGTTATTTTGAATTCGTTGTTTTTAAGTGGGTTCACATTTTGATTATAATATTAAATTATATAATTTTCTAGTTGTTTGAAATAATAATTTTTTTAACAATAATTTGCATTTGAAAGATTTTGAGTTCTTATTTATTTCTTAGTTTACGTGTGCATTTTATACGGAACTTATGTGATTA
>JAYRBW010080117.1:0-23829 GCA_036023295.1 Invenusta paracnida | reverse complement strand
GAGAAGTAGTAGCCTCAGAATATAAATTATATTTGGGTAACATGTCTTTCGAACATCCACCTTTTGAGATTGAAGTGTTTCCTGCAAACTATTTGGCTTTTTCTCCTCGCTTTCCCACAAGAGCCTCCAGCGTTCTACTTCCTCCTCAAAACTGGAATGATCAGGTAGATCCTCAAAGAAATGATTGAGCAGAGTTTTCACCGATTCTTCATCTAACCATGCAAAGTTCTTAGGCAGCAAAGCAAGTCCCATTGTTGATAATGTTGATACTGTGCCAAATCGTCTATCTAATTTTGCAATTAGATCTGACAAATATGGTTGGAAAACGCTGATACGATAATATTCTTCTGGATCTGAAGCATTATAGTTTTGCCTAAGAGCTTTCTTACAACGTCAGAAATACAAGCATTTTAGTTTGTTTGTTTTAATCCAATTATGGTGTAGGTGTAAAAATAGAAATGTATAGATATTTGTTTCTTTGGTAATGATGTATTAAAATAGTGATAGAGATAGAGATGTGTACTGTCATTGGTTAATTAACACTTGACTATCTCACAGCACGAAATTAATCAAGTTATTGTATTAATTGTAATTGTTAATTAATATTCAACATGAAAAAGCGCCTCTTGAAAGGGGGGGGAGGTGCGCGTGCTCTATACTGGCTACGCCCCTGGATGGGAATCCGATTAGAACAACATATTTTCTGTGTAAATAAATTTTTTTAAACGCATTTACATCTTCCATATTGTTTATGACTATGTTTATTGTATAATTATTACATAACTTATTGTTACATATTAATTACATACACTTACTACATAATGTAACACATAACGTTAAATACCGTATTATTATATATTGTATACCTAATATGTGCATTAGGTATGTACAATATGTACATAACTTATAGTTAATTAATGCTCATAAAACATTTTTTAAAGGAATTTTGAAGTTTTTTGCTATAGAATTCTAAATAAAATGTCAGTCAAGGGTGCCCTCGGCTATCACAGGCCCCCCCCACTTTTTGAAACGCTCCGACGCGCCTGTTCTTCGAATGGTATTTGATCATCAAAAAGTGAATGGTAGATATTTTAACCAGTGATCTGGATCATAAAATATGGTAATCCGGATCACATACTTATAAATGTACGATTTTATTGAAATTTTGGAATTCGATATACTATAATCACTATTTAAGGAAGAAAACCAAATTTTACTCCTGGGACTCAGAATCACGATTTTGTTTTGATCCGGATCTTAGAAATTAGTGATCCAGATCACAGTGTTTCCGTTAATGAAAATCTATAAAATTTCGTAATTATTTTTATTTAGTTCTTAAATGATCATATTCCAAATATTAAATCATTCTGATATTTGACTACTTTAAAGGATCTGAAAATTCACATAATATCTCCTATATATATAATTGCTATAACTATAGGAAGATCATAAAATGTACTACAAATGCACTTTTTTCGAAAAAATATCTCTGATCGAAACTATCACAATATATTTAAAATGCAATTTGGAAACTTCGTAAAATTTCAACCGATTCGGTTCCAGATTTTTACAATCACAAAAAATGTTTTTTTGAATTTCATTGGTTGTTGCAGCAGGGCCAGAGAAAAATCAATAATTAAAAAAGAGAATAATAAACAGCATTACTCAAAAGTCTAATTGAAAACAATAATTTCTTCAAAAATGTATTGTTTTGGTGTATGGTTAATTTATAACTCAAATATACCTTTGTGTAGATTGACATATTATATTTTACCCATTTTTTTAAGACAGTGTATTTTTAAATGTTAACTTGGTTAGATTTTTATATAGACAGATTTACATTTCATTATAAATGTGTATATAAGGCATTATGTTATATGTATTATACTCTTAATGTTACCATATAACTGTTAAATAAAGATTTCTGTCACAAAATATGTTTCTCTTTTCTTAATCCTCATATTCTAGTATATATAGTACCATTTTTAATTCCAACAAATTTTAATTATTAGACTTAAAATTAACCGGCCTACGATAATTTCAAACACAAATCGACTAGTTTAAATTCCCATATATAGATTTCCTTGGTATGGACATACATTTATATTCGCATAAGGTTAACTGTGAGGGATTTTTTAAACCATGTAATATTACTCTTCAAATGAATAAAGAAATGTTTTTGACGAAATTTACAATTCGATACATATAAAATCAATAGTTCTATCTTTTCTTACTGTACAAAATAAAGACAAAAAACTGATTAAAAAAGTTATATATTTCGAATGAATTTAACACACACGATTCTGAACAACCGTAACTATGTTTACTATTAATATCTAATCTGAAATTATATCCTTAGGCGCGTTTCTCGTTATTGTATTTGTATACATTGGAAATTGAAGTGTTGCTAGAAAATGTTTTTTTTAAGTAATTGTTCATTTTTGACAGGGCTGTTTAGAAAGTGAAACTAAAATTTGAAAAACTATATATATTACAAAAAAAGTAATGGAAAAAAATAAACTGAAAACATATATTTAGCACCACAAAATGATAAAAATTAGATAAATCTACATAATTCAGTTCACAATGCTGTATCTGATGAATATTATAATAAACATTGAAATAATAATACAAATATACATATCTATAACAATATATAACAGTTGATCACATGATTCCTAACTGACTCTATAAAAACACATCTATACGAAAATATAACATACTTTAAATTAGAATAATGGTAAATAAATGTCGCAGACAGAAACTGCTCTTAGAATTTCTAATAGACCACGACTAACAAAGTTGGTATATGAATATTATAATTATATAAAAAGCATTCCCTAAACCATTATATATAGTGTTACATACATAAATTATTTAGACATGTCAAACAACGCAGACCAAATTGTATGGTTTTACTTCATAATAAAATCGTTGGAAATTATGTAACTGATCGATAAATTTTGATAATAATAAGAAAGAATTTGTTGAATATTTCACAATAAAAAAATTGAAAATATCAATAGAATGACTTTTGTAACTATAATTAATAATGGACTTTTGAAACCATTTGAAGAAAATGATAAATTATAATTAAGTTGATTAAAAAATATAATTATCAGCTTAACCCGTGTAGGTAGAGAAAAAAAATCTACATAATGAGATACAAACAAAAAACTATCAGTTAGTCAAACTTTTTTATAACATTAAACGTATATTAAAGAATTCACTGGCACCATTTGAGACCAATAAGGTTTTTATCTTATATCAACGGAACCGTTAACTAAAACAATGTTTGATTGGAGGCTATAATCATGAGGCAAGATGGAAACAAATTTAAAGTCTGTAGACAGGTCTTTGGTCGATTGTTATTGTCAACTCTCAAACTTTAAAATGCGGTCGCGATGGTGGAGTTGACTTAGGTGTGGAGAATGCCGTCGCATCAGTTCGTCTTAACTGGGGTTGCATTATGGGGAACATGTGGTCTCTGGGTTGATTGTCGAGGTTTCGATGACGTATGGGGGAGCCATGTTTGTAGCCATAGACGGCCTCTGGTTCGAAGAAGATAGGTCTAGGATGTAGAATAGGAATAATTTGAAGCATAGTTTTGTGGTGATAAATAATATTTCTAGTATATTTTGTTATTAAGGCACAATTAGTTTGATAAAATGTCAGATACAGGAATTGATCTAGTGTAGTAAATTTTGCTAGCTGTGCCTCTTCTGACTAAAGCTTACGACACTGTAATTAGATATCCAGGGAAAAAACTAATTATGTACGATGTCTATAAATAATATATTAATTCAATAAGTTAAGTTTACTAACTTTTTAATTAATGTGTATATTATATAAACATAATTTTTTTTCTCCAAAAATTTATGATTTTCATAATGGATAAATATAGTAAACAATTAAATTTTGGGTTTCATGAATATTTGAAATAATTGAAAAGTAAAGCAGTATTTCTGAAACTGTTAGCGAATTAATAATACTTGTTTTTAGTAACTATATATTATGTGTATTTTGTCAAAAATTGTCTTAAGTATACATAAATTAACTTACGCAGTTAACGTTCTGAGGTACACTGGAGTACGTTCATCCTGTGAGATCTGGGAAGAAAATCTCGTATCCGGTCTTTGCTGCAGTGGAAGAGAGAACATAGAAAAATATATTTATTATAAAAAAAGCTCCATAACGTAGCAAATATTAATGTAAGATAAATAAAAGCTCACAATAGTTTTTAACCATTGTAACTACAAATATATTTGCCTCCTTTTATAGAGTAGTAAGTCACTGACAGAAAATTATTCTGATAATATTTACTATTTCACTTTCAAAATATATTAATTTTTATGAAACATATGCCTACATATATGCTTTGAAATAGAACAATAAGTAATAAACCAATACAAATTATATTGTAGTTTTTGTCAAAATTGTTACAAGTGTAGTTACATTAACTCCAGAGTTTAATGATTGAAACAAATAAATAAACTAAATTTGAATTAGATTGTTCTCCAAAAACTATTGCATACGTAAATTAATGAATGGAGGTATACACTAAAAATAAATTGATTCTGATTGGAAGGTTTGCAATATTCATTATTTAAAATTAATTCCTACTATGTATTTATTTTCCATCACTTATATTAGCTTTTAAGTTTTTTTTAATTTGAATATTTCACATGAATAATTGTAACACATTTAAAAGTATGTTATCAGAATTTCATATTATAAATATATATCAGTAATATTTTTTCCCATGAAAGAACAACTTATACATATTTAGTTTATTTATTTTCCATCACTTATATTAGCTTTTAATTTTTTTTTAATTTGAACATTTCACATGAATAATTGAAACACATTTATAAGTATGTTATCAGAATTTCATATTATAAATATATATCAGTAACATTTTTTCCCATGAAAGAACAACTTATACATATTTAGTAATATACCGTTTTCTTAAGTATCGAATATTGTCGTAACCGTTCTTGATGAACTGAAGGACATGCAAAGTTGGAATAATTTCCTGATTGAACTGAATTATTTGCCATATCTTCTGAAGAATAAGAAAGAACAACAGTATGCAAAAAAACGTTTAGAAAGTAGCTAAGAATACATTTAAAATATGATACGCTAGAATTTTAAATACAAGTATGACAGTTTTGATACCTTAAATAAACTTCAATTAACTTTTTAACAAATAACTATGCTTCTTTAATTAAATTAAAAAGCTCTTCCAGTAGTAAAAGGTAGAAAAATTAAATATTTTTATATTTAAGTGAATTAAAAATAAATAAATCACAAAGTTCAACAACGAAAGTTAAACTGGAGAAAAATAATCATGAAACAATTTCAGCGATTAATCTAAAAAGATCAATTTTATGTCGAACATATGTATATATACATATAATAAAGTTACCTAATTCAATTGTTATAGAATTACATAGAGATGACATAAACGTTTTCAAAGTAGTAAAATAACAAGAAAGTTACTTCAATTACCATGTATGTATATATTAAAATTTGTAGTTAGAATTCACATAAATATGTAAATAATTATGGTTAAAAATATTAACCCATTGTATATAATTACTTATAGATATTTTTGCTAATAATATATAATATGTGAAATAAACTTGTAATTATTTCAATTCTAATGATCATTACATTTTTGCACAGTATGGTCAATTGATCAGGTTTTATACAATTAAATGTTTAAATTGAGCATTTAGACAAAAAAAAATTCAAACCGATTTTGATATGTAATATATAAGTTTCTTCTTGTAGAATTACAAAAATGAAAACATTATAACAAGGTTTAATATTAATATTGTTAAATAATAATTACATACATCAAATGTTAATAATATTTCACTGTATTTCTGAATGTAAAAATGAATAGACAGGAAAATTCCATTGCAATAAAATAAATAATTTAATTAAACCTTTAATTATTAAAAGATTGCTCAGTTAACATTATTCCTAGTTTTAAAATGTTCTAATAATTATTTTATAAATGTTATATGTGATATAATATTTTGAAGAAACTTTAGTTATATAAAATTTCAAAACATTTATTATACAAGGCCATGTAAAATGAATAATTATTTTGGATATATTAAGATAAAGAAACGAAATGCAGTGTGTAAATATGCTGAGTAACAAAATTTTAAATGCTTAATGTAATATTTATCATAACAGTAAACATTATTTTGCACAAAATATATCATGAAATCTAATTATGCTTTTTTTTCAATTCAGTTCTTAATGAGATAGTTATACAACATAAAACATAATCGTATTATAAAATATTGTATTATATACCTATATATACATATTTTCCAATATTTTATATAGTTATACACTATATGTATATGTATTTTTAGTGTCAAACCAAACACCTGGTCAGTACACTTTTTTCCTTGACTCTATCCCTGAAATTCCCTGCCTTAAAAAAATTTGAAGTCAAATTTATGCAAGGCAGTTGCAAAGAGTTTAATTACATGAGCTGTGAGCAAGTGTGACATGTCAGGCTCTGGGTTAGGGGTGAATCCCCCAAAATGTTTGGATAGATAAAGTAAGAAACGTAATTTAGAAGTGCACTAAACATGTTTTTGAAACAGTGTTATTCTTCTATGCTATTAAACATAATTTATTATCCTATATCTATTAGCAGAGAAATCAAAACAAGTACAGTTATCATAAATTTAGCATTTAATATTAATATAGCATAGCATATAATATAAACTAACATATATATTTTTAATATATCAAATTTTCTAATACACAGTTAAGTTTGTTATTTAAGTAGTGTATATACATAATAAAATAATTATATCACTTATTAGAAAGTTTTTTTAGAATAATATACAAACATAAATCTGTTTCCATATCTTTAATACAAATACACATTGTTTTTGTTTTATCAAATTTGCTAATACATAATTAAATTATTTATAAGTAGTGTAGATATAATAAAATTTCTATGAGTTATTAGAATGTTTTTTGAATAATTTACAAACATAAATCTGATTCCATATCTTTAATACAAATACACATTGTTTTTGTTATGTATGTGTGTTTTTGTAATAATATGTAACTATACATAATATATGTATGCATATAGGTACATACCCCTGGACTTCAACACACTTGCTTGCATGATTGAACTCATTGTAACTGTCTCATAAATATGGCATTTATTTATATAAACTGACAGTTTAATGTCATACCATTCTGGACAAGCATTTAAAACAATGTCTTACATTCATAAAAATATCAATTTTTAAACCATTCACGATTTTTTTGTAATGAAAATTTAGGCATTTTGCATAATACAGTGAGAAAATTTTGAAAGTATAATACTAAAATCCATTTTGCTATATTCATCATGACTACACTCAAAATTCACAGACTTCAGAAATCTTCAAAATTTTCAGAAATCTCCAAATTCCCTGACCAATATGTACCATGCAAATATTTATCTGAGAATATTTTTCCAGTGATAATTCACATGCTTTTGTCATAATAATAAAAATTTGAAAAAGGTGGTTAAAACAGGAAATGAGGTAATTAAAACAATTCTTATTAGTTAACAAGTTTTTTAGACAAATTATATTATAAATATTATATGAATACTTATATTACTTTGAGTAATACCTAGAGAAAATATAAATAAAAAAAAATGTATAAAAATGTTAATGTTTGAAACTATTGTTGGAGACAGTCATGCAAAGTTTGGAACATTTGCTTATATTAATTAACATTAAAAAAGAGAGAAAATAGGCCAATTTGATATTTTTAACATTGTGGGTTCTGTTGTTTATAGAGGTACACATTCAATGTAGTTGAGGGGCATAAAAATACATTATAATTTATTTTTTAAATTTGCTATTAATATTAAAAACTTTATGTGATTTTTGATGCATTATTTATTTGCATTAGTGTTGTATGTAAAAATGTTAAATTACATCAAATAATTATATAGATATATTTATAGTCATATCAGTTCCCAATAACACAGTACAAATTCAATTTCATTTTATAATAAGTTTTTTAATACATGGTAATGTGCATAGGTACAAAAAATACAAAATTCATACAATTAAAAAAAATCCAGCATAGTCCCAAAGAAAATATTCTTAATTTAGGTAAAACTTTTAGAAAGTCATAAATATATAGATATGAGAGAGACACATACAGATAAAGAATAAATTACAGAAAGAGAGTGGTATGATTTATTCTAAAAGATTGATGTCACTTCTTCATGTTCCAAAAAATACTTTCCTTCTCTCTGCCCTTTGAATACATTTTCTAGCAATGATTTCAAGGTCCAAATTGATATTCCTGGTCTTGTGGATGTGTGTTACAACACAATGATTTAGCCGTACTTGACTCATCATTGATCTAGTAAAATTCTTCACCCTTCAAAGAGCTCAGAAGTAGCAGACGTTATAGTGATTATTTTATAAACAATTAAAAGCTTGTTCACTTCCGACAGCAATCGCTTGAGTGCATCTTATTTATTAAAAGAATCAGAAATAAATCCGAATTTGGTCACTTTCAGTATTGCATATGTTTGAAGACAGCTGGAAGCAGAGGAAGTTGATTTTTCAGTATTTTTAAGTCAATGTTGTGCAAATAAATATCTGCAATATCTACCACAAGGTGGCTCAGTGGTAGAGCAATTGCCTACAGAAGTGTTGGTAGTGGGTTCAAACCCAGGTTCGGCGGACTTAATTTCCCTTGTCCCTGGCTGGCAGCTTTGCCAGTCATTTGTTTGGCGGCCCGAAAGGGTTTGTTCTGTGTGTATTATACTGTAAAAATGGCAAACGATTGTCATTATCGCCCTTTAAGCACAATCACTTAACTGTTATTGGCAATAAATCACTATAAAAAAAATCAATTGACTGGTTTGGAAACATCAATTGAAACATATTCCTGGTTAGCTGCTAAAAGCAGAAGACATTCCAAATCATGAACTATTTTGAAATCTTTCTGGTCAAAGTGGCAAACAACATCACTCTGGACAATCAGACAATATCAATTGCTTCATAATATTGTTCTCTGTAGTAACTTTTAATATTGGTATGCTGAAAGTTATTAGGGGAGCCTTTGTCTACTTTTCTGGATATTCTTTGGTATCAATGCCTTGCATTTACCTTCAGATTCATTGACTACTTTTTGATTAAAAAATCGAAGCTTTCATCTGTTTAGTGTCAATCCAGAAATATGCAACCAACTGCTTAAGAAGCTATATAATCTAGTTATTGTAATTGTTTTATATCATACATTGGGATGCCATATTGTGTTGCATTAAACTACTGATTTCTCCCAATATTCTATAATTTGAGCTAAATGTTAATATATAATTTACGAGTTATATTTTATATTTAAGTGAATTTCCTTTCTTTAGCGCATCATATTTTTAAGAATATGCAACCATCAAATGGAAATATTTGTAGATAAATACCAAAAATGTACCGAAATATTGGGGGCCTTTAGGATACTTCAGCACACCTGGTTCCTACATGCCTGAACAAGTTTTCCAGAGTGTAATATTTTATTTTAAAATATAATTACTGCATGAAAATCAAAAGAAATGTATGTCAAATGTATGTATGTAAAAAATCTATGTCAAAAAGTAAAGTTGTCAAAACCAATTTAGTATTTTGTGTGTATACATTTGACCTTCAAAACAGCTGTAATGTGAGCAGGCATACAGTATATGACGTTTAATGCTTGTTTAATGCATTGTTTTATGTTTTCAGACATGTCCAAAGATAATCTAAATGAACTTGAAGAACGAGCTAAGCAAAATGCTGCAAAGAAAGTTGCAGAACTCTTTCAGGTAAGTTATACCGAACTAGCAAGATAACATGAGCTTTAAAATAGAATTTTGCATCTCTCATTTGTAATATTATTGAATACTCAAAATGCATTTCTTCAAATATTTTTAAATTGATTATTTTCTAAAATCTTTATTAGATTATTCAGTATTATAGAATTATATCAATTTCTATTTTTTGTCAACATTTATAGAAGCCGGACCAGCTTGAAAAGATCGAGCAGTTTAAGAAGCATCATCTAAGACTAAAGGTATCCGATTTAACGATACACATCTGTTTTTTTATCCAATATTTCTTTTTCTAATCTATTACTTGTATTGTTTATCTGACCAGTCGTCCACAGAGTCGCAACTGAAAATGGCTGTTCACAGTGAACTTGATGGAGTAGCCACAGGCCTGTTAAAATTGGATTCGGCTATATCGGAATCTGAAAAAATCCGTTTCCGGTAATGGTGTTGCACACTTCTCTATTTTGTAAATCCTTTTCTTTTGCTTGTTGTTTGAGAATTGTTTTATGTTAAAATCATGCTACAACTAAGTTGTAGCGATTTAATGCTAATGTTTTGAACTAAACTTTGAATTATTGTGACTTGTATCGTTTAACTATTGTATTAGTTCACTGTGAATTAATTTCAATTTTTTATTTTGAATTGTCCATTCTCTATATCCAACCCAATTTACAAAGATAATACTATTTATATCTAATAGATTTCGATTATCTCACCACATCTGCCCAACAGTATTTTTCATGGAAGATGTGAGGTATGGCTCTCACCCATGTATAAAATATAAGTACATTTTAATTATATCTTTAAAATGGTTAAGTAATAACTTTAAATTCATTGTTTTGACTTATCAGATCAGATAATCAAAACATTCCCTTTCTAATTCCATCAGACGATTGGTTATATTATAATTAATTTTTTCTGCTTATCTTATCAATTTATTGATATATAGGATGAACGGTATAACAGATGCTCTGACGCAGCTCGATGGCCTAGAATCAAAATTATCTGCTCTTCAAACTCAGTGCAATAAATATAACCAGGTACTGAGTTAACCAGTTATACCTAACTATCTGTTCACTACATTATAATCATCACTGTTTTTCTGTTTCTGAACTCTTTCTATAATCAAGTTGGCAGCTGCGATGGAAAATATGGCCCACATTGTCCGTGTGCCTGAGACTGTTGCACAAGCAAGGCAGTTCATTGCTTCGGAAAACATACTGGAAGGTCATAAATTGTGAGTATATACATACATATTTTAACTTATATATTTCCTATTGTATTTTGAAAACGTAATTTTAAAATAGTAATTTACTTATTGTAAAATGTTCAATATATATGTATGTGAAATACAAATAATGAATATTTTACATTATTACTATTTTTTTATAAGTAGTATAATAATATTTGTATAAAATTAGTAAATCTATTTATCAATCTTTTTTTGTTCGTATTCTAGTCGTATAAATAATAGTAATTATGCTATTGTCGAAATAGTTCTTAAAAAATAATTGAGGTTATCATTTTTTCTAATGTTTTTTAATTGACATAATTGGTTTTTAGGACAATATTTGTCTAAATTTTTAACAATATTTTGTGTTTTTGATAACGCCAATCGTTTTTTTAAGTATTATATAAGCTTGGTATCAAACGTTGTAGTGTTTTCATTTACAGTTTTGTATTTGATTTGCTTCCTAGAATTCAAGAACTTGAAGGTACGCGGGACGAAATAATGGCTGAAGTCTTCAAACAAGATCCTAAATCGGATAATCTGCAGGTAATTTCATTTCAGAAAATTTGAAAGGTTGTGAGAGTAAAGAAATCTCTAAGAAAATTATATTTTTATCATCTACTAATTTAATTAGAGCTACTATTTCAGTTTTATAAATGTGTGTTAGATTGTTTTTATCTGGATTAGTAGCACTTTTAACTTATACATAATCAAAATAAATGATATGTCATGATAAAAAACGTAATTATTTTGTTGTTCGCTGTACTAAATGTGTTAACAATATTCAGTAATTTAAACTTTTGGTCTGCTAAGAACATGCCGCTTCAAGTTTGTACATTTTTCTAACTTTTCATCTAGTTTTTTTTACCATATTTGCATTCTACGAGTAATTTTCATATCCACCTCCATCATCAGCTTCTACGAAAGTACTTTAAAGACCTTCCAAGTCTTAACCAGGACATGTTGGCTCAACTGAAAATGGTAGCCACACGACTTACCAGCGCTGTTGTCACTCAAAACCTTTACGTGGTCAAATGTCTGCGAGTTATCGACAGGGAAGAGAGGTATATTTTTTTGTTGGTTTATCAAGTTTTACAAGTGCTCTGTTTAATTTTTCTGCATTTAAAAGCGTTTGTTCGAAAGCTTTCTATTAATAAGGTTTATCTTAAAAAAATGAGTCGAATTCGGGTTACTTGTAATACTTTAACATTCTGAAGATTAGCCTTACATTTTAAGCCAGGTAAAATTATCGCTGACGTAAATACAAATAAGCTCTCTTTTGTTTTTTAATATTTAACTGCTTGTCTGAATGTGTGTGTGTATGTAGGAAAATCTTTCTACCTGCGTCATTTATTTGGATTAGCGTAAATGACAGCTCCAGACTTGTCTGAAAGTCGACATGTACTTCTCTGAAGGATAAATACAGCTGGTTTATTTTGGTGGATAATTTCTAAAAAAAATTATGATTTTTTCTTGAAATATTTGATAATGCTTGTTGTCTTTATTTATCTCCTCTATAATTTATTATTTTTCTTTAGTTAACTAGTCGAAACTAGTCGAATAAATAAATAAATCTTTATTGAAGTTTTTATTTTATTCCTCCTCATATATACATATTTTATACACTCATATTATTACCGTTCCTTGTTTATAAAATATTGTGAAATTTGTTTTTTTGCTTTTAATATTTTTATGAAACACTATCCATTACTAAAATTTTAACGCCAGTAAAGGTTTTTTATTCTGGGAATAATTATATATATATATATAAATTCTTTCGTAACACATTTGAAATCATTATTACATCTATGAAATTCTAAAGTTTACGAAATGAAATTATTATTACATTGACTGTCTATGCGACCATAAATTGTGTCTAGTTTATTAAAGATGACGAAACTGTTCAGTTTAAAAGTCATTAGTAGATCTCAATATTATGCAACATCTTTGATTGGAGAATCTTACATCATCATTACTACTACAAGAAAAAGATAATATATAAAAGATGACCACTGCGCCATGTTTTACCCAACTTCTGTATTTAGAGCCGACGCCATTTTCCTCAAACGACAGGACGCCAATCCCTGCTCCTTCATCCCTGATGGACGACCAAAACGTTGGAAGGAGCAGTTTTTCAATAAAACTAGGGAACAAATTAGAAACAGGTTCGTTTGTGTTGATAAGGATGAATAAATGTGGATTATTATCGAGTTTTTAAAGACAATGTCAGATTTTTAGCAGCTATTCGCAAACTTAGAACTAAACTTTTACTGTTTAAAATAAATCGAATGTCGTTTTTGCATATTCTTAAAGCCTTCAGTTGCGTTTTTGATTTAAGAAAACATGTGCATATAATAAATCTTGAAGTTAAATATTTTTGCTTAACATGTTAGAAAAGCATATTTTTTTTTCATTTGTGGGTTTTTTTTAACGAAAATCTTTATATATTTATGTCAAATATGATTAAATTCGTATGTTGAAAATATGTACAACTTATTATAAGTGAAAATTGCTATCAAATGCATTGACTTGAAATACACCAACTATAGATAGAGAATGTGTCTGTCTAATTGTATATCTAATTTCCGTTTTAGTAAATAGATGGATATTATATATAGATATTCTATAAAAGAATCATTGGTATTTAAAATTTAAACTCTGTATTTTGAACATTTATATCTCAGAATCTTTTGCAGCTATAGACAACAAATTTGTCCAAAATTAGAATTTAGATATGCGCTATGCTAAAAATCTATTTTGAACAATAATAGTTTTTAAATGACGGCTGAAATAAAATTGTACTGTTTTAACTACTATGTAAAATGATATATATAAAGATTAATATTGATTATACTTGACATTTTTGCCAATGCTGATAATGTATATTTTATAAATATCAATTCGTTAAAAATTGAATTTTGTTATATTTCCTAAAAATTATATAATACATATATTATGTCAATAGTTTCAGAGAAATAAGACATTTAAGCTATAACTTTTACCATAGCTTTTAATGGAAAATATATTATTTGTAAATTTGTTTATCTTCCAGCATCGCATTAGTCAGATCAGTCCATTCTTATTGGATAAAGTTAGATAGCGATATTGCATTTTACTCTAAAGTGTTGTATATACAGTTTCTGTCTAGTTATTGTTCCAAATATATTTGATCATATATATGTATATATTACAGCATATAGCCAACCTATATTTTCCTTATTACTTCATTTATTATTATTTAATATTATATTATTAAATTGAGTATATGTATCGTAAAGTTTTGAAATAATTTGAACTTTTTCTTGTTTAGAATTTGTACGTACAAAATATTACAAATAAGCATCTCTCATTTAATTGAGTAATGTATGCTTATATATTTAAGCAAATTACATTTGGCATTAAATATATACAAGCAGTTTGGAATATGTTTCTCACTTTAAATGAATTCTAATCTTTCTCAGTGGCAATAATTGTCTCCTCTTATTTTTCAGAGTGATGGAAAGTGCCCTAGATGACGATGGGTGTAGAGATAAAATGGTGCGCCACAATGAGGCTATCAGAAGACACGCTCTGGATGACCTCAAGATTGCCAAAGTAGGTGATCCATTTCACTCAATCATGATGGCTTTCATTAGAGCGCCAAACCTTTTCTCCAACATTTATACCTCAGTTTGGAATGACTTTTAGCAATCATGACAACACAGTGTTACATATTATATTATGTTAGTTAGTGAGAAATACACATCGGAAGTATTTTTAGAATCTGGAGTAACTCAGTATGGCATCTCCTTGACAATCACGTTTTATATTAGTTATTAATGAACACGCACAAATTGCCTTTTCTACAGATGAATGCAAGCGTATTACCGACACTGCCAACATGTAAAAAGTTAATTATGTAGTTTTTCAAATTTCAATGCTAATCTAGTTTTCTACTTATACAAGGTACTTATTAATTGAATTACATAAATAAAAAGTCATGACACGCTTTTAACTATATTGCATATATTTATATTGAAGGTTTATATCGCTAAAAATAAATAATCTTTTCAATTTACACTGCAGGTTACGTGACAGTAGGGTTGACTAATATTATTCTCTTAACAGCTTTGAAGATAAAGTTGTGAAAAAGAAATCAACTAAGCTTACATTATAACTGACCTAACTTATTGTTATTACTCTTTTGACCTCCTGTCTGCATTATTCAGAACATTTGTCCAATCTACTTTCCTCCTGACTATCACATCTATGACCGGTTCGTCATCATGTATCACGACGCTATTGGTGAACATGTGAGTACTGATGTCCAGGTCTGCTTTATTCTCTTCGTATCATGTAAAGTGTATCATATGAATTGGAATTTATGACGTGTTAGGACACAAATATTGCAATAAATTACAAGATCTTCCCGTAAGCGCTCAACAAATTCATTTGTAAATCCAATATAGCGGCGCATATTGAATTTGACCCCATTTTGTTTCACATTTTTTTAAATAGATACCTGGTCTACTGTACTATGTCGTTTGCAATGTCAATATCTTTTGTATTATTGTATTTGTTTGAGTATACATATATATACAACCCTGCCGGAAAGAAACACAACACCTATTTTATTCAAATTTCCTATTATGCTTTATATAAGTATGTATAATAAGTATAATTTCAAATAAATTCTACGTTATATATATATACATGATGTTATGACATCATAATATTACATAATGTATCAAATATAGTGTTGTAATCTGTTTTATAATTAAATAACATACTTTTAATCCTAATATTCATATTTTAACAATATGCTGTTTCTTTCCGGCGTGGTTGTATATATTAACATGCATCATTGAAGTTTATCAGAAATATGTACTAAATTTTGAAATCATGTCTAGTATTGATGTAGATAACTTTATTAAAGCCAGGTAAGTATTTTAATGGTATTTTACATATTTTAATAATATCTATATTTATATACTTTGTCAAGGTATTGAATTCTTTACTTCATTTTGAAATTATGTAAATATAATTGTGCTGAAATTGTTATTTACTAAATTTATACATATATACTGGAAACAGCAGACACAGAACAAAGAATAATAATTAGTAGTCTCTAAAGGATAAGTGTACTATTACATTTAGATAATCAGAAATATTTTTTAAATATGCATATAGCGTATTATGTTAGTTTATTGACATTACACATTTAAGAAACAGATTGTCGCGCAGGTGAAAGCTAATTTATGATATGTATATATTACAATATTGTAGAAATATATAGTATTCAACAATTATTAGAAATTTGCGTTATAAAATACTAGAACTATAATAATTCTATTATTTTTTACTTATTTGGGTGGCTAAACTTTGGACAACTATACTAAAAAAGTTAACCACTAGTGGTACATTCAACCTTTAACAATTTAAAAAGGAGGCATATATTGTCGTTTTAACTCTTTTATCCTTTGGGAGCGGGTTAAGAATAATCCCCGTTGTCATTCCTTTTCATCACTGAACTGTCGGTTTGGATTACTTCCTTTCAGGTGAGCAATCTTATCACCGAAAACCTCAATGAAGGCCAGAATACTCAACTTCTCATTTGGCTCAACGAATACCAGTGAGTACTTTAGCGGAATTTCGGCGGTCTGTATGTCTTAAGAAAGGGCATCTTTAGGATATTGTCGATAACTTGGAAAGAAATTTACAATTCCGTAATGGGATGGTACAATTTATAAATTTTGGTTGCATTTAATGCAAAATAACACCTCTGTAATGTAGACGCTTGGCACCAAACGGTTTAAATCGAAAATATACGGCTATGTTCCACTTTTCGCATGTATCTATGAAATTTTTTAAGTATACGTGCTTACATGATATTCTTATTTACGTAAAATCAATCATAGGAATATCAATTAGTTTAATTTCGTCTGTATTTCAGGTCTAAATCATTTTATATTGGCTAGATATCGCGAGATTTTAGAAGATTTCTAAATCAAATTTTAAAGGGGCCTCTTTGCCCGAGTTTTACGGTAGTGCCACACGATTTAAAATTCTTTTTGAAGATATTTAGCTCCATTTATTTGATCTTAGATTTGGCTCAATGTAAGATAGATAGAAGTTGATAGATCAAAGCTGATAGAAAAAAGTTGTTTAAATGGACGTATGGTGTTTCGTAATTTTCGGCCGAATAAGAAGCATTAAATATTTTGATTGAACGGTTTTTGGTTAAATTGATGATATACCCACATTTTTACATGTTTCAGCTGTATAAAAGTGAAATATGATTTCTTACATTGAATATAAAATTGTCTGATATACAGTAATGAAATTCATATATACATATATATTGCATAATTTCACAAATGCTTTTAGGTAGTACTTTATAAAGCACACTTTATTTACAAGTTGTATTTAAATTAGTTTACAGTTATTAGTCTTATAATATTATTTTAAATAATCAAATATTTCAATTTTTGGATATATACCTAATGCGATTTGCAGTAGTCTGTTATTCTTTGTTGGTAACACAATTCTCACAATTTAATTTTGAAAAAGCTGCCAATTTATTTTTCTATAATTCTTCAGTATTAGAAGAGGAATAATCTTACGTTTGTTAAGTAGGTGTGTATACACGCATGATTTTGGAAATGTGAAATCCGTAGTATGGACTCATTCACCTCTACAGCATTCTTCCTAGTGGTAGCAGCTGAAATCTCCAGTTGGATAATACGTGATTTCCACAAACGTGAAACTAACGCCTTTCTTTTATATATGTATTTGTGTATGAATGCGACTGATCGTATCTCTTATATTATAATATGAAAAGAGGATTAGTGGGGAAGGTTTAAAATATACATATTAGTGCTGTTTATTGAAAGCAATGCAAATTACTTAAACCCAACGGTTAATGTATATTGCGTTGGAATTTATACACTAGTGTTTTTTGTTTTAAATGCAACTTACTGAATGCATAGGGGCTTATCCTTAATGTGCACCAAATGAATGTTGAAAAAGCTAGCAAAAGTGTACTACGTAGAAGAAACACAATGATATGAATCGTAAAATGTCATATCATTGTGACATTTTGGAAATATTTTTAGCAATTCCTTTTGTTTAATTTAATTCACCCTAACCATAAAATATGCCGATTTTTTTGCATTCAGTAGTTTTTAACGTATTGTAGATGCTTTAATACGTTTAGAATATCGAAATCGTAAAATATATTTATATCAAACTACTATATTATATTAAAATAGAAGGTTAAACATTCTTCTTCTTTTTAACTTTTAGTTTAAGTTAAAACTAATTAAAACAAAGTTTCACTAAAACTTCATCTTGACCTGCAATTGAATTGAAAGTATTTTTTTATTGATCTATAAAGAAACGAACCAATTTATTTTTACATCCGCTGGCTACTTTTCACTACTTATTCTCTTTCACCCCTTCTTGTTTCCTTGCCACTTGTCATCGTTTGCATTGGGTCAATATTTAATTAAAATAATTGAGAATGACTCGATTGTGTAAGGGAACTACAACCGAATTAGGAACCCCTAAAACAATCTAGATTTATTGATTAAAACTGGTTTAAACCTAGTCATCTCCATTTGCTTATGGTTTACGTAGTTTAGCTTAAAAGACTTTAAAAGTTATATTTTATTATGTCTTCTAAAATTGTTCATTAAATTGTTCAAAAACCATGTTCATTTTTAATTGATTTAAGGTTTTCATTGTAAAATACCTTCTTTACAAAATCACGCCTACCTTACTATTTAAATGTTTCTATATAAAATAAACACTTTAATTATTGACGGTTTAAAGTGATTATTTCGTGATTTAGTTTTGAGTTCATTTTAATGAAGTTACAATACATAGTTCATCAAATATGTTTAAAATAAGTTAATGCGTTACTTATTGATATTGCTTTAATTTCATACCACTTATATTATCTATTCTTTTTCATAAAATATTTTTATTTATTAATTTGTCTAAGAAGTTTTGAACTGGTATACATTTTTACAATCTCCAAAGTCTACGATTTTTCAGAAATTAATTAAGGATAATGATTTTTTGGGAGATAAAATTTCATTATTATTTAGAAATCAGGTATAATATATAAACGTTAGTTCTTGATGCAGTATTTATATTTTGACATTATTATATTATTATTTATTTATAATGTGTACCAAAAATAATTTAAAAAATAAATACATTTATGTCGCTAATTGTGCTAATTTTAAAGATATTTTAACCAAATATTTTGTAATTTATCTATTGATTTGCGTAACGCGTTAATTTTAAATTGGAAAATTTATTGCACACGATACTTCGTATTGTTCAAATACCATTTTTAATACTATTTATCGATATTTGACGTCACATGCCGCACAATGTCCAGTTTTTCTTCGTATAGTTTTATAACATGCCGGGTTCGTAGCTCTTATTTTGCACCTCCTCTCTCTCCTTCACCACAGTTCTGAAGACTTCATGGGCACACCGGAGCTCTTCATTAATCTGAGCAAACTTGATCTCAAATACCCTGTCACTCTTCTCAGAGAAGATGAACTTCAAAGTCTTCGAGCTCGGTAACTAGACTCGTTGATTTATTGTAAAATTTATATTTTATTGTTATAAAATAAAAGAACAAGAATTAATGTTGTGTTCTAAACTAAATTTGTACGTAATATTATTAAAAATTGTAATTTTTAAAGATTATTAAAAACATAGTTTTACTATGAGACAAGACATGAATTTATTGTTGTTGTATTTTGTACCGTCAATTCTAAGTTTAGACTTTGTTTCATGCTTCAGATATACGTCTTCAGTTTTCGAAAGACTCAAAAAGTGGCTATTCGATTCTGCAAAGGTGGAAGCATTGGTACGTTATTTTTCAATTTACAGTTGTTCAAATAAAAACATTCGAAATTATTTTATTAAAAAGTATAACATCACTACTCATTATTATCATTTGCTACTTGTTTGGGTATTTTGATATTTCAAATTAATTATCTAACTTTGCTCTTGTTTTTATATTTTTAATTTGGTCTGTAATTTGTGTGTTGTACAACAGCTTATCTTGTTTACTTAAAAGAGGGGAAAACATAAAATATGAAAGGTACAACGAAATAATCGAAGATTTGCTGAAAAGGGAATAATTATATACGAGGAAGTATTGACTGATGATGAATTCCACGAAAAGTATTACATTTCTCATTATTCGATTATTACCCATCAGATGCACACTATACAAATGAGAAACATTTATGATTCCTCTGAAAAGTCCAGGAAAGAAAATTTGAAATTGATCGAATGTCTATCGAGGCGGTCCTGTGATTTGGCCAAATCTGTGCAGTTTGATACTGAATTTTTGTATCCCAAAAGTCGTCTCAATCTTGGGAATATCACAAGAAAAAGGTTAAATCATAATGTTGTTAAAGTAATTGTTACAAAATCAAACGAAAAATTATGTAATGCAAGAAAATATATATTTTTTGTTTATCATTAGATATCAAATAAGAAATCTCTTGCAAGTATTATGTTAATCTTTCACCAAGGGTATAATTATAAGAATCTACAAAGGGTTTCCTTTTCATATTATTTCTTGAATATAAATAAATGAAAACAATGACAAGTTACTAAATTACAAATGAGTAAACTGTACGAAAAGATTACCATCTTCCTTACCAGAATACCACGATGTCTTCTTTCAAATATCTTGCTACAAAGTCATATTATCTTCAATATTTTGTGACGTATTTTTTGCTTGAAAATTTACATTAATTTATTAAAAATTCTGTTTAATTTTTATTAATTATTATTAGAATATTTAATAACATATTTTTTAATATACATATATATTATTATAACTATGGAGAAAATCAGTGTAAGGACAATTATACGGTGCCCTATTGTGTAGAAGTGAAATATTTTTATATCATTTTAGCTATACAGTTGAATGATTTATTAGTAAATGAAATAATTGTCCTTTAATAATCAATCCTAAGAATCATTTCTGTTTTTTTTTGTCGTAAATTTGTTGGTTTTAAGATTGTAATGTTAGTATTTATCAGTAGATATGTGTTTTACTATTGATCATATGAGTTCTAGACAATTTTTGGGATTTTGTTGAATTTCAATATAACCGATTTATGACAAAAAAGGAAATAACACAAATGAGAACTTTTTCGTCTAAATTGATCCCTTTCAAAAATGCACATACAACATGCCTTTTTAAATGTTCGACTATTATGTGCATTTGTTCCTTAGCCCCAAACGATAACATTAATATTTATATTGAACTTTTTAATTTACTTCGATCTGATTCATAGCGGTCAAAAATAAGCTTATTCTTCTTAGCATTGATGTCTAGAGCTGCTACCATATATGTATTTTATTGAATATTTTAATGAATTATACTGAATATATGTTTCGAAACTTTTGAAGGATTGGCGAAAAGTCTCGAAACCGGACTTGGATGGATCGTCCAGTTTTTTCACCACCCTCCCCTCCATTCTTCTTGTTCCTCTCAATGAAATGGTGAGTTGTTTCGATCGATAATGTGATATAAATATCATCCGCATATGACACACTTTATTTAAGTAATAAGTAAAAATAATGCAGGTATATGGATTAATTGTAATACTTCAACGTAACAGCGCTACATAGTTTTTATACGATGTGATAAAAAACAATTTAAAAGCTAAAATTCAGAATATTTTAAGCAAAATACTCTAAGAGATAGTTAAGATTATAACAGCAAAATTGTATGGAGATTCTGAGAGTGAAAGTCATTTTTTAATAGCTGCTCGAATGATAGAGACAACGCGTATTTTAAGAAACCTTTCCTATTTAGCAAAATGTTAAATTATTCCTTTTTGCACCAAGTAAAATCCACGGTTTAACGAAATCACTTTTCTATGAGTTTAGCGAGGAATTTCTTTGAATTGTAATAAATTATTAAGTAATTGTGAGTAAAATTGAGCTATTCCTGATTTAAAAATTGTTATTCAGTTAGATTATAAGTATCACACATTAATTGATCAATTATGGCTTCATACAATCTCCAAACCTGCATTTCTACAAATTTGATATTATAGTGACCTCCGATCCACTTTATTGGTCAGAGATGTTTTCCAGCACCTGGTTACGATAATTTATTTTAAATTTAACCGCCAAAAAAATACATAACCGCTAACCACTACCGATAATAATAATATATAATTTTATTGTTATCGAGCGGTAGCTCTTTGGATAATTTACTGTTGGTTGAATAGTTATTTTATCTAAACTATTCCAAGTAATTCAGAATCAATAGTTTAAAATTTTTTCTCAAATGCATAATATGTAAATACTTTGATAATTATGTTAAATTTATGTGTTAATTTTTCATATTGTTTATTACGATATACCTATATCAACACGTTTGCACTGAGCATTCTTTGTTTGCAACTAGATCGAGTATTTAATTTTTCTAAATAGATACACATTTTATTACATTCCTGAAATTGGTGTACTATTTATAATATACTATTACAAAGAAGGGAGTTTTTAAGTCCATTGCTGGCTATTTTAACTAGAATACATTTATGTTTTACACATATTTAACAGTATGTAAGAAAAAAATAGACCTTAAATTTAATTCTAATATAGTATTGAGTTATTTTAACCTATACTAGAATATTTAAAACAGTATATAAAAGTTATTATTTAGTACATGCTTCAATTATTGTAGTACCTATTGAGTTTATTCCTCGTCACTCCCCCTCACTCTCTCCCACAACAGGTTCGAGATAACAATCTGCTCGAACAGCTCGGTATTAAAGTGAAGGAGGCCTTCTTCAGCTCTTTTATTGAGGAGCTCGAAGCCTTCACACACCAGTATTCGCGTAAGTCCTTAAAATGGTTCATCCCATTTATTTTAATGTTGTAATACATATTTCTGTATATGTCACTGCATCATCTACTTACTATTATTGAAAAAGAAAGCCATTATACCCAGTTTCAATTTGTATTAATTTCTTTTATATACGATTTATTATATAAGGCTGCGCAATTATTTGTTATTTTCTGGTTAAATAGGGAGATTTTTTAGTAAGAAATGACGTATAGAACATACAATTAATATTTAATTTTCTAAAAAAATAAAATATTTTGTTGAAAGAAGTTTCTGAAAACTTTAACGCAGACGAGTAATATAAACTCTTTGTTTAGAAATAACAAGCTAGAAGGATTATTTCAATAAGAACCCACCAAGAAGCCAAATAATTGGTCTTATTTAGATTATGTATATGCTATACCATTGTTTGGATCTACTTTTTATCTGTTATTTTATATAAAATAGCATGCCGATGCAGCCGCGTGTGCATTAAAATGATATTTGAATATGATGCGCAACTACTCATCTCTTCTACTTCAGTGTTTGAGTTATATGCGCTTTGAAAATAATAGGTTACATGTGAATATCCCCGTCTATTTTTACAGATTAGCGCAATGTTGTATGGATGACGTGTATGTATCTCCGTTTATGTTTAGCTTACTACATGTCCTCATGGTGGCATCTCACTTCGTCTTATTTCATTTTGTCTTATTTCCATATATTCCTTTTGTATTTTATTTTAGGTATAATAATATAGAAAAGTCAGTATATATTGGTATTAAAATTATGGTGTACGGTGTAACACTAAATTAGTCATCTACAACATCCAGTAACCCTATATTTCATATTATAAAGGTAGAGACCGCC
>JAYRBW010080106.1:0-23830 GCA_036023295.1 Invenusta paracnida | reverse complement strand
TTAAATGGTAGCGGTTTAAAAAATGACCGTTCTTGTGGCATTCTAATATACCTTCTGTACGTAGGTTGCTCGCATGAGCTGTATGAGCTAACAACCTACTGCCGTAGGTTTAGATATCCCTTAATATGTTTCATTAAAATTATATAGATATGTATATATATATACTTTTAATGAACGCAGCATATCTTTATTAAATGTATAATTAATAAGTTTTCAAGTGATACCAAAATATACATTTATAGTCTGAGGAACAATATTATTAAACAGATGGAGTAAATTCGCCTTTAGAATCAGATTATTAAAACCTGTTAACCTGCTATAAATACTGTCTACTTACATACTGAGAGAAGCATATATTCATCACTTGTTGAATTTATTGCGTCATTTCATCAGTAACAACATTGAACATACAAGTAAGTCATATGCATATACCATACGTACAATGTACCTATGTATTGGAGCTATAGGGTTAAACACCCCACATGATTAACAGAGGATTAGTACAGGCAGTGTACAATATTTAATTTTAAGATAAATCTGCCGATATAAGCAAACTTATTACTGTATGTTATGAAAATTAGTGTTGAAATAGACAAATTGTCGATTTATGCAAAGTGACTTTTATGTAAGGTATACGATTTTTTGTTGGTGAATTAAATTTATGTTGATATATTTAGATGAATTGTTGATATATGCGAATTCTACTCTATCTGCCTATAAAAAGAGTGCGTATAAAACTGTAAAACATGCATTTATTGTATACACCATTAATTGAAGAAGTACATGTAATTAAAACGGAAAATAAAATAAACAATACACAATAAACAGAATTGTTCATTCAATTGTTCACACTGATTTGGTTACTTTAATAATTGGTTGATTGATTAATTTATTCAGAAATTTATGTGTAGTTTCTTTGTAGTTTATAACAAAATTGGATAGATATCGTTTTATGTGAGCAATTGTTATTTTTTAAATAAAAGTAATGTGTTGTATAATATCTCCAAACTAGAAGGCTGAATAATTTAAATTCTATGTAACAATAACGTGCCATTATATGTACAATTAAATATGTTGAAAAGCTAACATTTCATAAAATATTTAACGTATTTTAGGCCAGAATTATAGACCTAAATATTAGGTCTATATACATACCATTATATACCATATACCTTTATATACTATATATACCATATACGGCAAAATAATTTCTAATTGTTGCAAGTATTCACTAAATATATAGATATCCTACAGAATGCGAAATTAATTAAGAAAGCAAGCAATTATCAAAAAGAGATATGCCCCTCCTCACAAAACTTCATAAATATTAATAGACATTTATATATATTAATAAAGCTAACTAAATAACCGATAATATTTGTATGCTTCATTTACTCCAAGAAAACTAGCTATCAAGAAGGTATACCTAGAAATGTTGACACAATTTAGGATTGAATGTCGCAATTCACTCGTAGCTCCTAGTTTTTATTGAACAGGCGCTCCTAAAATCCCGAAAAATAGTCAGAAATATACTCCTATATAGGAGACTCCTAACTCCTTTTTAAACGCTGTCTCCTAAAAATTCTCTCCTATGTTCTCTATTAGGAGTCTCCTAGCTCATCACTCTTATTCATGATTTTTATGACTCTTAGTTATTTTAGGAGCTAGGATTCTTTTATTAAACAGTTAATTGGGGAATGTATCCTTTACGCATTATTATAGCCTGCAAGGTTCGCAGTTTCACATCATCTCGCGCCCGCATTAAAATAGGCATCGGCCCGACAAAGTCAAGTATAAGTGCAGGCACGTAGGAAGATTTTAAAGGCAGGGGGGCAATAGCGTTGAGGGATGCCATAGGGATTTAGAGATTTAGGGGGGATTTGAATTCTAGTTTTAATTTTATACATAAAAATATATTGAATTTTAGCCGGATAATTTTTTGGGCGGCCAATCTGCTATTTGCCCCCACCCCCCAGAGCGCAACATGAAGGGGCCACTGGCTCCCCCCTCTTCCTACGTCTATGAGGTGTATATGAATAGCGCTATTGTGGCAAGTAAGATATTCCTTAATACGGAAGTGTGGAATGCTTAATATAATATATATCTAATGGAATGATCGAGCACCGCTTTTAGAGCAAAACCACCTCGTATAAATATAAATAATAATAATATTTATATATTTAATATAGCGCCCCTATATTGATATCAATGTCAGCAGCGCTTTACAGTAACTAAACGAAATGTAATAGATATAATTTAAAAAGTACAAAACATGAAAGTCTATGAAAATATGTAGATTTTCAAATGGGATTTTAAAAGCTATATACCACGGCCTTTACCGAAGCATTATAGTCTAGGTCCGCTATTGGGTAGTTAGCAATGGAAAATATGAAACTCTAACTCAATCTTTGCTTTTTAGTAGTTGCCAAAGAGTAGCAAACTTTCGAGTGGTTCTGAAATCGAAGCTGTGTTTACCGAATATGTATGTTTTTTACGGTCCTGTCTACCCTGTCGCCAAGGAATGACAGTTTCAGATATATAGACACTTTTAGCGAGTATCGCTAAGCTGCGTGTCCTAAGGGCCTCTAATTCTGCGATAAAGATAATTCGGTGAAAGATAACGGGTAGTTGTTTACATTTTTTTAACAAATTACCCAAGCTGGACGCGCTGAGGAATTGTGCTTCAACCGGTGCACGAAATCATCCGTACCGAGATAAACCGGATCAGAAATCAATGCTTCAAACACGAAATCTTACATATAACTTCAAACGTCTTATCTCTCTACAACTACCCGCCAACTCCTATTTATCACAAAAGGGCACACTAGAACCTGATATACACGGATAGTGCACCTATAAGGACACCTTCCCTTAACACTATTGACGAGTTTACTTTTGATTATATACTTTCTTCCTTTTTTGTAATTACATATACTAGTTTTAGACACGCAGTAATATGCATACCTTCGATTATTCCTTAAAGTAATGTACTTTTTGGCTAGTCTTTTAATACCCATATTGACATGACTTATTAATGATGTAATTTACCTTACTCTTCTTCTCAAAATAATTAAACTCTACACAGTAATATATTCTGTTAAATTATTTATTATATATTCTTTTAGGTATTAGGTATAATATCCATCCTAACTCAGTTCGCTGATGAAACTGACCAAGCAACGACAAAATATTAGTTCGAAGTAGTGAATTATAATGAAATGCATTCTATATTATAAATGAAATGTAACTACGATAATTTATAAATAAATATAGATAATATGACAGAAAAAAATAATTGACCTTTAATAAAATTGAAAAAGGGAAAAGTCAAATAACGATAAAACTAAAATTATTTCGCGATTTATTACGTAATATGTAACAAAATGAACCAATTATACAGCATGTATATTGGTGGCTTTCAAGCAAAGCTTAATAAACGCATGTATTAGACGGAAGACAAAGTTTTTATAAAATGCAATATGTTTCTACGCGGTTATGTGATCTGTAGCCAATTGCATAATACTACAATAAAACAAAAATGTCAATAGATAATGAAATAATGTAATAGGTATATCAAATAAAAACATCAAAATTCCAAATATGAAATATAATAATGCAAAAATAAGCAAAGTCAAGAAAAGCACATGCATAACAGAGCCTGCTGGATTCCCTATAATTATTAAATCAAATTTTTTATTCAGTATACATTTGATTATAGTAATAATACATGCATGTATGCATATACATAGAACAGGAATAGAATGTAAATAAAGCACAATTGTGAATGTAGTTAAATAAAGCAAATAAAACTTCAAAAGTCCCTCATCAGGAATCCTTCTTATCCACCGAATTTCGACGTAGATAGGGATTCTGGACAACACTGCGTCGCTTCTGTGCTAGCGGAGGTAGGGGTGGTGCTGCATGACGGGGGCGTGTATAGAAGTCTTGTTTACAATGACAACGTAGTCCTAGATAGAGGGGGGTGATCGCTATCAGGATATTTACAACCCAAAAAAGTATCTGTTTTGTGCCGTAGGATCGCATACGGTAGACATAGGGTGTTCGAGTGTGCAGTGCTGAGAAGATATGGACGAACTGACCCTAAAAATATTTTTGCATAAGGAACAACATTATAAAATAACAAATTGGAGTATTTTAATCTTTTCTAAAATTCAGTTGACATTTTAGTCTTCAGTAGAATACTAATATACTACTATACTATTTATATATGTATACATAATATACTAATAACAAAAAATATAAAATATACGTAATGGATTATTATTAATATTATTAATAATATCATATTAAAATCAGCATATAAATAAGATTTTCATTAGAACATAGAAGATAAACACGTTAAATAAAATTGCAAAATTGCCTTTCTGTTTATTACTAGTTGATAAACTAGTTAGTAAATAAAAATACATATGTAATGTGTTACCTGTCCAATGGCTCCTAGAAAGATCAAAGACCAATCCAACATCCACCGACTTCCGGAAAAGCAAAGCGCATCAAAACAGCACACAAGATAAGGAGACACGTAGAACAAATAGAGAAGAATCTGCAATAAAAATAACAAGCAGTTTTCAAATAATATCTCTCAATAATAAAACACAAACAGTTTACTGATTGATTGAATTTTATATAACCATAAAAATTAGTAATATGTTTCGTGTATTCAATACCCATCCTCAAGCATAGTAAATTAATATTAAAATATATATAATACAGGCCTATATAGAGAGAGAGGTCCTAAATAGGTGGTTATTACAGTTAGATATGGGTAGGTATACATTTATAATGTAAATACAATTAAAACATTTGTAATAAAAATGAATTGCCAGAATTTATTAAAGTTTGGTTAAGAAATGGATTACATTGATTAATATGTAGAGACTTCTTAAGATATATCTCCATAGCTGAATTGGCATGATCTAATATTAATAACAAAATTAGAATAAATACAAGTACATGCAAATCTGTGAGAATAGAGATGGCAGAGTTAGAATCATATTTGTTATGTTCAGAAATTCTAGTGAATAAGTGCAGTTTAGTTTTGCCTACATAACAACATGACCTGTTCACAGAACAAGTAAAATTATAAACAACATTAGACTTTAGAGCACAAGGAATACAATCTTTAAGGGTGAAATGATTGCCGATTCTGAAATATTTAAAAACAATCCTAATCGGAAAATTTAAGAGAGTGCAGTTTTTTTAACTTTTAGTTTAAATAATTCTTAAAAATTGCCGCAATATGGAAGAATAAGAAATTTAGCGTTATCGTTATTTATAGAGACATTATCAAGAGTCAACATTTTATTATTTAAGAAAAGCAAAGCAAAGCACCGGACCAGAATAAGGTTGGAGATTTGCCAAATTTTGTTTTAATATAGTGTCCATACAGATGAAATAATTTCTAAGAGGAACAAATACGAAAATCACGATTAATTCTACTAGACCTCTTTTAGGTCTCTGTTTTATTAACAAACTCTTGTGTAGAGTTAAGCATATGAGTTTGTAGAATTTAAAATTTAATTATAGTATCGAGAAATTTTAATTGTATTTTCATTATTCATTTTACGCCTATACATACTATGTCAAACTGTAATGATAACTGTAATCACTAGACTTTTATATATATATGTATATGGCCGTATAATTTAATATTAATTTACTATGCCGGAGGATGAGTATTGCAATAAATGAAACATGTTTATTATTTTTTTTATTATATATTTAGTGTTAAATTGAATCCCTATATAAAATTTATCCCTTTTAAATATGAAGAATTAATTAAAAAGATAGAAAATTTGTATAGAAAATATAAGAAATATTGTAATCACATTATCTTAAAATTACTAAAATAATTTAATCTGAATAAGTGAATCCATTTATTCGTACATTTTATAAAATAATATTGGCACGGATATTTTCCTGTGTTATAGTTCCTATGAATATAATTAATATGACAAACCATTCTAATACATAGACCTGCATAGAACCTTTTATCTGATTTCTGCTGAATTGCAGTTATGACAAAGTAACATTGTTTTATTGTGTTAATAACTTTTATTTTGAGGCAATAGTATCAATTTACTTTTATAATAAATATAAATTAATGAATTATAAATATGACTGCTAAACCACGCTTTTCAATCATTTCGAAAACGTTTTTGTAGTAATACGACTAGTATTACAATATTAAAATATTGTTTAAAAAATAATAATTTATTAAAATAGCAAAATATTATTACAATAAATTTTATTGAATTGTTATGGCTTATAAAGTATATCGGATTTATTTGGAAAAATGTAATTCAGTGCAAGAGTTTTTACCTGTCTTAGTTAATTGCAATTTATCAAAAATAATATCAATAATTCATTAAAGCTATTTGAGCAGAATTCAGGTAAAGTATAATAAGTGCAAAAGCCGAAATCCGGAGAACGAAAATAGCTACAGTGACGATCGAGCCAAACTTAAGCTCCTGGTATGATTATCTATTCATCTGAAACAAAATCAGATCGAAAAAATTAATATAAGGTCAACAGGACTCAAAATGGCGTCCAAAGATCATAAAATAACCTTTTGATTTAGTGCACAAGCCAAAATTTCTAGACAAAACCAAGAAATTTGCACCGAGCCAAACTTATGCTCCTGAGATGATTATCTATTCATTTGAAACAAAATCAGATTGAAAAATAGTTAATATGAGGTCACCAGGACTCAAAAAAATATTATTTGCACTATCTTGTGCAAAGAGAGTAGCAACAGGAACAAAATGCGCTTGATGGAAGAGGTTCTTTTCAGTTAGCTCCAGAATACTTACAATTTTCGGTAATTACACAAATTATATTTTGTTAAGGCTAAAACCTCCATATTTTAAACGTTTTAAAATATTTAGCATATTTTTATGTATATAAATTCGCTTTAAGTTATTTTTAAATGTTTTCCAATTGACAAGTCAATTGTTATATCTTCTTTATCGTCATTCCTTTAAATGACACACCTTCAAATAAGAAACTGCTCTTTTATGAAAAAATTAGAAAAACTGGAACACCAGAAACAAGCTGACGGGCCGGCCCTACCAGCTTTTAAAGCAGCCGGTGATCGAAAGGGTGCTAAGAAGGCTACCCTCCAACCTAAAGCTCCTCTAGCTAGAATTCCCGTTGCTTTTGATTCTAACACACAGTTTTCCACTTCCACTTCAAGGGATCATTTGGATGATCCCTTGATTCCACAGTCATCGAGAATCTAGACAACATTATCCGTAACCGGACAACGTTTTTTTGGAAAATAACGATTTTTAAAATTAGAATTCGTGTCTCGAAAGTCTGAATAATGTGTGTCCTGTTTCAGCTACTAAGTTACTAACTGTACTGCTTAAAATCTTTGTCAGATATGAATAGAATTCCATATAAACTTTCAAAAAATGCATAAATGAAAATGGATTTTGTTCGTCATTTGTAAGTTATAAACTTAATGATATTATGTAAAAAATTCTAAAATCTTGTAAAATACTCTGTGCTTGAATCTTTGTACTGACAGGGTTTTAAAAAATGTTATAACTATATTCTATATATATAATAATATAATTTGTCCAATTATGTATGCTGAAAAATTGATAAAAATGTATCATATCATATTATACTTTAGTATACATATGCATCGTACTACATGAAGCTAATGTAATACTAAACAATTATTTTACAACATATATTTGTATCGTACTGTTTCTATCGATACCTCTATTGTTTACCTCTTTTTAGATGGCATGTTCGAAGAAAAGAAAACATTGCCAAAGTTAAAGCTAATGAAGCTCAAGCAGCCAAAGAAAAAGAAAAGGAACGCCGTGTTCTACTTGCGGTGAGTTATACCCTTTACTTTATTAATAATTACATCTATATATTTAAATTATATACATATATGGTATTCTATTATTTATGTATGTTAGACAGTTACAGACATCTATACAAAATGTCCGAAATTTTACAGTTTGTCGTACTCTTTGAATTTACACATTCATATGTTACCCATTCAGTTCCTTGTTCCACTTCCTGGTGAGAGGTTAGTGTTTCGTTACGCAGTACATGTTTTCCCTACTGGTCCAAAAGGAAACAAGTGGATTACAATAGCAATCAGCAAATTTAGAAAGAAACGTTTTTTACCATGGTACCCAAGCATGTATATATCAAAACGGTTTTTAGAAGATTTTTCTTAAATATGCCTGTTAGTTTAGCTAGGTGTCGGTGTTAGTGGGGAGCTACAACGCTACCCACTAGATTTTGAACACTGAGACTGTAAACCTCAAAGCGCTATCTGAAAGATTTAAAAAACGTCTTTTACTATATATAGTTATTAGTTGTTTGCTACTCTTTTGGTGAGTATGCTATACGTGTGCTATCTCTAGTAACTTTATAATTTTCCGTCTTGTAAGCTGTTCATATACTTATAGGCAATTTTGAATCATATTGTTGACGAATAAGAAGTATCTTTTTATTCAGATAACCTTTTTTAATAATACAGCGTATATATATATATATACTGTCTACTCCCGTTAATCCAATTCTCTCAATATTCCGACTCTTTTTTAGGGAACAAATTTATTTCTATCTATAAATATATTATTTCAAAAATCATTCGTTAATTCGACTTCACAATCGGACCCCCTCAATTTTAGGAAACCAATGGGGTCAGATTAACAGGAGTAGTTAATATATAAATTTTTTTAATCTTGTGTAATCATGAAATAAATAAAGATATAATCAATATTACATTTATTTGTCATCAACAATGTTATCAATGAGTGCCCTATTATCAATACGAATCAGATTTGTAGTACAGTAAAAATTGGATATACAGGGAAATCTAATAATTTTTAAACATTTAATATTACAATGTATATTTACATCAATTTCTGTTGATACAATTAGATGACACTTGTTCATATCGTATCCAATAGAAAATATTATAATAAATAATACATACATATATTTGTTCCATTTTGACTAAACTATTAGTAATTACGTATCCAATGTAAAATATTTATTAAAACTGATCGATCTTATTTTTTTCTATGTCGATAGATAATCATCTCAGGAGTTTAAGTTTGGCTCGGTGCAAACTTCTTTGTACTTGTCTAAAAATTTGGGCTTGTGCACTAAATCAAAACGGATGTTTTACCTTCCGAAGATGCAATTTTGAGTCCTAGTGACCTCGTATTAATTTTTTCAATCTGATTTTATTTTAGATGAATAGATAATTATCTCAAAAGCTTATATTTGACTCGATTGCCACTGTAGCTGTTTTTATTTTCGAGATTTTGGCTTTTGCACATACTATACTTTGGCTTTTGCATTAATTATACTCGACCAGAATTCACAGTAAATAAAATAATTATATTTATGGATGCATATTCAATGAAACCAACCTAATTAGTAAATTATGTTTAACCCGAGCAGAGCCAAACACATCAATAAGACTTTTAGAAAGAAAATATTTGTACTATACTGCTATAGTCGTAGATAAGGTATTAAGTAATAATCAATAATACTGTAATAATTACCTGAATTCTTGGGAAGAGAACAGGGTCATTTAGATAAGGTTCAACCCGTTGTGTGTAGTTTTGATATAATGATTGGTAGGGGCTAACTGCCTGAAAGACGACCTGTAATGACGTTTAAATAAAAAATAAAAATAACTATTCGGAAAATAACATAATAGTACTAAAGTACAATACAAGAACTGAAAGGCAAGCTATTTATTGAAAAAAAATACAAGAATTTCAATGTATTTAATATAATTGCGTTTTACTAAATGATGCAAAAGCATATTAATATTTAAATAATAAAACGTAATGATATAAACATTTAATAGCAAAAGGGCTCAAAAGTGCATTACATTTTTACATATTTAATTCGATAAAAGTATTCATTAATATTACATGTCAAGAAAAACAGTTAAATATAAAATTTAAAAAGTGTTTCACTAGTATACTTTAATAAATAATTAAACTTTCATTTCATAATTAAGGTCTAAAAATTGAATAAAAAGAATAAGAACAATCTTTTTTCATAAAAAATATAGCTTTCGTTTCTAAATACTCAAAATTTAGTTCAATTATATTTAGTTCACGGCTGACAAGTATTATGTTTATGGTATGCTTTAAATATACAGAATGGACCAGATAGGTTGGTCATTTTCAGAATACAATGTTTTTTTTATATCTGGGGAATTTCCTATTTACTGTATTTGAATTTGAATTTTTATCATAATTGCAACTGAATTGTATTTGCATGTGTTCAATTTGTAAACATGGGCAATAGACTTGCACAAAAGATAAAAGCTGTTCGTTTATATTCAATTAATGACAATGCACCTGAAGTAGAAAGAAAATTACAAGATGAATACGGTGATAACGTCATTGATAAAAAAACAATTTACAGATTAATTGTACGGATTAACCGTCAATTCGACCTCATGGGCAGTGTTCTCCCAAAACACCCACCCGGGAGACCAAGAGCATCACGAACCTCTCCCAACAAAGCCCGTATTCAACAGCAGCTAAATAACAATATCTTGGTGTCAACAAGACGTCTATCACAAATTTCTGGGTTTAGCCGTACAACTGTTCGTAGACATCTTAAAGATTTGAAGGTTAACCCTACATCCCACGTTTGCGTCAGGCTCTATCAGAAGATGACTTTGATCGCCGCATGAAAACATGTGATACCTTACTTGTTCGAATGCATGATGATCCACAGTTCGAAGATAACATTTTATGGACAGAGTCAAAATTTACATTAGCGGCACATGTAAATCGCCATAAGTACACGATATGGGCAATTATGGGCCAGTAAGAATCCACATTTCACAGTTGAACATGATTTTGTGCCCCTGGTATAATGGTTTTGGCTGGCATTTTGTCAGAAGGAATCGTGGGTCCAGTATTCCTCGATGAGAATGTAAATAGAGAAGTCAACCTGCGTTTGCTAACAGAACATATATTCTCTTTAGCAGATAGTCACAAATGGTTATGCACGATGGGGCACCCGCCCATTACAACCAACGTATCCGTGGGCTCTTGATCGAACATTTCCCAATAAGTAGATTGGTCAACGTGGGTTCATTGAGTGGTTCCCATGGTTAACCTAACCCATGTTTTTTATGGGCTTCTTAAAAAATAAGGTGTACTCCAGGCAGCCATCAACACTTGCCGAGTTGAGGCCATTTATTACAGAAGAAGCAGGGACAATCACTGTTAAAACATATCAGATTGTCTGCCGCAGTGTTCAATCCCGAGAGAATGCATCGCTAAGGAAAGAAAACAGTTCGGGTACTAGAGATGAGTAGTTTGTTTGAATTTTAAGTATGCTCGTTAATGTTTGAAAATTCTACATTCAATATTCAATAAAATAAATAATCTTTTCGATATCCTAGTTTTTTTATGATCAGCCTTCTAGTAGTCAGCCTCTGTAGTTAAATATGATGGTAAACTAAAATCAATTGTCTGAAGATTAACTAATAGATTCCATAATGCAAACATCAAACGCCAGTAATAGTCTATTATTAATAAATAGGATATCTATGGCTTAAAAATCCAAAGTATATAAAGTCGTCATATAACCCACAGTCCCTCTGAACAGATGGACAGCGAGTGTGGCAAGAATGAGGATAAGACCAAAGACATCTCCTGGACGACGGATCAAGCCAATATTGGATGTTTGGTGTAGTGTACTGTCACCTCCGCTGCCACTTTTGTCTAAAGTACCACGAGAAGAGGGCTGAAGCTGATTAGGCTCGTGTCCACGCAAGAACCAGGTCATTATGAGAACACCAATCACAAGAAGAGGGGCATGGAGGGCCAGTGGGAATACGCTGATTGGCTGGCGACCTGACCAATCAAATTCAAATGAAAAATAATTATAAAATATTATTCCCTGCAAGTAAATTTTCTATGCATTTATATTTATTTAAAACAAAGTTAAAATAGTTATGTATATTACGTTGTCCTCGATATAAATATTTTTTATGATGTATAACATAAAATATACAAACATTTTATGTATTTGCTTCTATTTTATTTTTCTACACTATGATGTTGAGAATTTTATTGAGAATTAATAAGAATTTCTTTAAAATATTCAGAGTATATTATTTATGAATATTCATAAACATATTCATAGCAACTATAACACTTATGAAAGGTTCATGTAAACATAATAACTTTTAAAATTATATTTATTATTTATATATTAACATATAGATTTTGTTTTATATAATACGCTTACTTGAGTTCTGCAAATAAGTAATTTTATCTGATATAAATGTACAAATGAAACTAAATTATATGTAAATAGTATGAAAATAGTAATGATAGGTGCTGCTGTTATCGCGCACCGGTTCAGATTTCGGTTTTGGTCTGGACTCTGGCACATAACTCATCGCTTTTGATTTCGTTTTTTTTCTAATTAGGAGCAAAACTGTAATTAAATTGAATATAATTGTAATTTAATTTAATAAAATTGAAACTGAATATTTAATTTAATGATATCAAAAGCAAACTGCAATTAAATTGAATTATAAAATTTATTAAATTAAATATAAGAAAATATTATATTTCGATTTTAAAAAGTTTAAAAAAAATATATAATTTTTTAATTACAGTTTGCTTTAAATTTCATTAAATAAAATTAAAAATTTCAGTTTCAGTTTTATTTTTGATTTTAAAAAATGAAATTCCCATAAAAAATATTTTTTTATTTTTTATTTTAATAAATTAAAATTTAGTCTTAGTTTTGATTTCATAAATTCAAATTAAATTATCTTTTAAATAAAACTTTTTAAAATCGAAAAATAACATGTTTTCTTAAATGTATTGTAATAAATTTTATAATTCAATTTAATTGTAGTTTTGCTTTCGATATCATCAAATTAAATATTCAGTTTCAATTATATTAAATAAATTACAATTATATTCAATTTAATAGCAATTTTGCTTTTAATTTTTTTGAAACTGAAATCGAAACAGAAACAATTTTTTTTAATTGAAACCGAAAATAGCATTTTTTCTAAAACTGAAATCGAAACTATTTATTTCAAATCGAAACCAAAACTGATTGTTTTCCAAAACTCAAATAAAAAATTAAAATTTTAAAATCGAAAGCGATGAATCATGGTCCAGACCCAAAACTGAAACCGATGGTCCAGAGCAGCACCTAACATTACTATTTATAAAAGAAAATCATAAAAACAAAAAAATTGTTTCTGAGTAATATAAACATATTTTCGATAATTTATTTATAATTCTCAACTAAATAGTATTAAAAATAAATAGACAGAACATACCCATAACAATCGCTGGAATAATGACAAGTTGGCTGTTGATGACTGAGCCGCACCAAAGCAAAGCTACTTCACGGTAAGATTGCCTTTAAAATGAGAAAACATTTTGAAGCTTTCTATTAACGGTATACGCCTACTCTACAGCTTAAAATTGATTATTAACAAAAAAACAATGAATAACAACATTTAAAATAAAATAAATTTAAATTACCCCATAAAAGAATTTAAAATGAAAAATACTAAAGTTTGAATTTTAGAAGCAAATTTAGATATATAACGTCCACTTTACAATACTAGTTAAAGAATTAATCATAAAAAGCACACTTTTGACTAAATAAACCATAAAAATAAAGGTATGACAATCTACATTTATATATACATAAACTACCAACAGAATGGCAGAAGTCTTCATAACGTACTCTAAATATATAAAACAAGTTTAACAATCTAATCAAATGCGTTGATATGCGTTACTCTTGATTTATTGATTTAAATAAAACTCTGCATTTGATTAATATGTGCGACATATTGTATTAGACAACAAAACTAAATGATATGCGTAGGTGTAAACTTTGTTGCTATGAAATATTTTCCAATATTTTTGGTCCTAAGTGTTTATACTCACACAAAATAGGCCGATTAGAGATTAGTTATTTATACTATAAAAACGTGAAGTTTCAAATGTTAATATAGCTCACTAAATATATTCTATCACAAACAATTATTAAAGATAGACGGAATAACCATATTATAATGTAAGATGCAAACACGAAAAAAACGATAAGTGTAATAAATTAGTCTATATACTATTATTATACAGAAATAGTATTCTTGAAAAGCATTTAGTAACCAGCTATGTACAAAAGTACATCGTAATATACTATTTGGTATCGTAGAATAGAATATGATTTCCACAACTAACTATTTACATAACAATATCAAAAGTATGGATATTATAATGTGTATATATATGTATACAATCTGTACATACTGTATAGTAGACAATCTGACAAATATAAAATCAAAGCAGCTTGTACTGTAGCTACTTCTATCGTAGCTACATGTATAGCTAAAGTTCACATTATATTAATATCAAAAGTGCACAAATAAAATTACCTGATTTAAGTTAAACTGTTTGATTCCGCCATTCCCACAATTTCACGCCTGTGATCTGGACAATTACTCCATTATTTAAAAAATAATTAAATAACAATATTAAACGTATGTTCACGACAATACTTTTTAAATATTAGTAGGTAATAATCAAATATTTTAAATAACTAAAAATAGGAAAATAATAATCATACTTTATTAATAAGCTGATTTTCGAAGATACTTTTGCTTCGTCAGTTAATACACTAATTGAACGATATTTAATATTGTATAATTAGATAATTAAAAGTCTGTAATAAGCAGAAATCATAACATTTGAAAAATACATTATAAACAAAATTATTGGCACAGAGACATTAAAGATACTGAGAAGTTTCAATTATACACGCTATATTAATTAATATTAAGTGATTTTTGTTTATAACTATCACATGTTCTGTAATTATTTTTCTAATGTAAATATTTATGTTTATTATTGAATTCTAATTAAGTAAAATGTCATATCTTTCTTTCTGTCTTGTAAAATTCTTGTATAAACTGACGAGGCAAAAAATATCTGCAAAAAGTGTCATATAATAAACTTTGACTAATACTTCTTTGAATTTATTATTTATAAATCCTTTATATCTGCTGCTTTAAATTACTAAATTAAGATAATTTTTTAATAAAGAAATAATATTATATTAATTTTATAATTGTGGGTGGAAGCATAATATAATTAATTATTTAATAAACAACATACAATATTATATGTAACCATTATTTTGTAAAGTTTAAGTATACAAAATAATAAAATTAATTACTTCTAAAATCAATAAACTTATACACATTCTCAATGGCAAATGTCTGTTTTACAGTTTGAACTCTAGTTAAGTGAGGCTTTGAAAAAATTCACTTACCCCCATGACATGGCGGCGAGGATAGTGAGGTACATCCCATAGTGAACGACACCATCCCAGTAGCAAGTGAGAGTAGCATGTGCTGTCTTGAGGTAGGGTTCTGCCTGGTTAAAGTAGAAGCCTACAAATCCCGCAATAAAGTCATCGTTTTCAAGGCCGATAAGCAAGTTCGTCACCGACAAGAAGGAACAGGCCGCAAACACTGCACACAGGGTAGAAGAAACACTTGAGGTCGTAGATAACTAGTAAAATTTTGTCCCAAAAGTTTCATAACTTAATCGACATTCTAAGAGCTAAACATTCTCTTAATTAACAACATTATATAATTAAATAGAGATTTCATTAGTATGTGTAATCATAGATATATATCTACTCTATAACTACTATGAGATGGAAAGCCACTAATCTCCTAATTATATTGAAATAGCCGAAAAGAAATAATGGCAAAATCAATAATTTTATCAAATGTACATTTAATTATTATTTTAAATTATGCAATTAATGACGGAAAAGCAATCGAGATTGATTTATCAATAACTATTAATTTATAAAATTGCATAATAGATTACATTTTATTATATAATATACACTCTAATGAAATCTCTATTTTACAAATTCGTTTTAAAAATCTACTAATAATGTGAATAAATAGCTATTCATCGCTTTCAAAAGTTTTATATATTATGGAAATATCTAGATCTACTACAGAAATAAAAAACATACATTCTAGCGATTATACAAATGTAAATAGTATTGAAATCTTCATATCTACTAATGAAGTGGAAAAGCTATAACATATTAAATCCATTTTCGTATCGCTTCCTATTATTACTAAAAGTACACACAGAACATATAATAGCATTATTTAAGCAACAATTTACTACTAATATTGAACTAATAAAATAATGTATATATATACATACACTGTGTTAATTATGAGTATATATTATTATTGTATTTCTGATAATTTGTATTTAATAATCTAAATAAATGAAACCATGGGTATATATAAAATCACAACGTCGAACAAAATATATATTAACTTATTACCATAACAAATTTAACAATGAAATAGATTTCTATAGTTCAAAAAGACAAAAAAGTAAAAAACATTATTTTTATTTTATAATAACTAGTCTAAAAATTGTAGTTCAAATATATGTCATTAGTTTTAATAAAAATTGTTTAGTAAGTACTAACATCCTAGTTGGTGTCATAAATTTGGAGCAAAAAACTTTGATAATAATGAAATATATGGTATTTATTAATTGATCAATTTTGATAGAAGACTGTTCAGTCTAAACGAATAAAAATAAATATCACAAAAAAATTAATTATTTATAAATACACGAGCTTTTGCTCTATTTCGAGTCTAGACCATAATCATGTGTAAACATTGAAAAGAAATATAAAGTTACACCGTTTATAGTAATGATTAAAAAAGATGAAATATAAAATCTTATAGAGAAATATTCTACTTTTAAACTTATTCTACTCATATCTCTGTCCGTTATACAATTGTTATTAACAATTGATAGCTGTCTGAACATTTCATCGATTTTTAATCTGTTTGCTACCATTAATTCTAATTCTAATTCTTAGTATCCCATTAGTAGTCTTTCAATCGGAAGATTTTTATGTGTCTTTTATATATTTAATCTTATTAAATCATATTAATTAATGCTGTAACATTTCATTTTTTTCACTGTTTATGCATGATTAAGGTCTAGGTAGATCAAAAACGTGTATTAAAAAAAGTGTAAAATTGATTGTGGCTTTTATTTATTCTTTTATTGAATTAAATTTAAACTATGAAGTTACACCACTTGTCATGTTTTCAAGGCTTATTTTGATTTAATCTCACCATAGTACAATCGATTGAAATGTTCTGTCTTTTCTCGATAAAGATGTACCATTAACATTAGAACAAGGAAAGAGAAAGTCAAGCATCCTGCAGCCAGTTCACTTGTAAAGTTTTTTTGAACATAGTTAGCAAGAAAACAAACAGGCATCCACAAGAGAGAAGCACTGAAGACAACTGTTGAGCTTGAAAATCTGGGCATTGTATCTACATCAAAACCAGAATATATCATATATATTTTAAAACAAAACATAAATTTAAAAAATATACAAGTAGGTCTTTTACTTTTAAAGAATATTGAAATATATAGCTCTGGACACTTCCCTATCACCAACATTATTAAAAAAAAATTTACTTTGGTTTTAGGTGTACATTAATTATTTTCAGTTACATAATTAAATCATATATTTAAAAATAATATATTAAATTGACTATTTTGATATAATAATTGTAAAAATATTAAACTTTTAATTCTAGAGGATGACATAATTAACTGTTGCCAGTGGGGTGTATAATATATTTAAAACAAAGAAATTATGATAATGTACTGAATACTGATTATTGTTATTAAAAAATATATATTAAAGTAACTATTATGATTAAAATATATATAATAAAAATATTAAAATATTAAACTTTCTTCTATTAGAAGATGACATAATTAACTATTGCCATTGGGGATGCATAATATATTTAAAACAAAAAATTAAGTACCAAATACTGATGTTATAATTAAAAAATAATAATTGAAATATATGACCAAATATGGCAAATAACACAATAAAGATCAGATCGATAAACAATCATATCAGGCAGGCATAAGATGGGTTGCCCAGTTTTACAGACTTTGCCAGAACTGGTAACAGTAAATCTGTAAAATAAAATTAGTTTGATCAATAACTGTATTAATTGTATAACAAGTATTAATATTTCAGAATAGACAATAGTGTTTAGTTAAAGAAGTAGCTGATTCTCAGGAGATAGTGTTGTATATATTAAAATGACTAATAGAGATGTTAAAGGAAGGTTCAAAACAATTAGAAGTAAGTTTACTAGAGTTACAGATAGATTATGTTTTATATATTCCTAAAAATATGGTGTCAAGTCATTATCATTATCTTGTAAATCACAGGACATAAAAGCTTCATGCACATCTTGTTGGTCATGGTTATTAAAAAGGGTAACTAGATTAGCTAGGTAGTTTCTGAGTTCCTAAAAATAACAATTATACCGTCAAAATTAACTTCTTTATATTAGTATTGGCACTTAAAGTGACAAATTGCATAGCCTCCAGAATAATTTGAATCAAGCTGATGAGATAGCAGATGTTACCAAGATCAGTGAAGCCTACTGCTATAATAATAGGACAGATATAGAAAAATTAGGTACTAGTATGAGACAAATGAAGCTTTTGAATACTGGAATGCTGGAATCTGTCAAAATCAAAACTAACACAAGCATTTATAAAGTTCTGCTTAAATAAATTATATTCATTAACAAGTTAAGGATTTTTATTGTGCAATAAAAATCCTCAACTTGTTAATGAATATATAATTAGAAGAAATATAATTTTTAACTAATACTTTTTTATCAAAGCCATGTTTCATAAATATATTATAAAGAAGAAGAAAACTGAAGCCAAAATCATCAAAAAGGTCACAATACTACTAAGTAGCTAGTATTTAGATGTCCCAGCTTTATGACTACCTGTCAATGCACTGAAAGTTAATTGAACAGTCATATGGTATTATGAACTTACAATTCAACAAGTTTGACTATAATACCTCACATGACAATAATAATATGCCAGAAGAGAGCAGTTTGTCTGTTCTCATATATATGGCTATATATCATTAAAGGCATATATATATACATAATCTGAAAAATAAAAATGTCTTGATCTGTGACAAAACTATAATATAAAAATATAAAGAAAGTAACTGATTTATTTAGTGGGAATATTAATTGCTACTATGTAATAATTGTTTTGTATATAGCCAATCTAATTTAATTTATCTGATGAAGTTGCAACATGCTGTCTCACAAAATATATCAAGTTTTACTATATTTTAGGCTTGTTATTGCTACAGATCAAGGCTTGTTATTTTTAATAAACTTATTGGCTTACAACCATTCACTCTTTTCAAGATAATGAAGTGAAATTTACAAATTCTATATTTTTTATTAATAATTTAATAAAACAACAAAAAACACAAGACTAATAGAATAGTTTTATGTTTATGTACGTAGATTTCATTTTTTATATTATGTACATTTACAAAACTGAAATATAATTCACAAAATTGTATTTATGACTAAACAACATGGTTATAATTATTCTATTTTATATTATATTACTATATATTAATTTATTCTACTATACCAGTACTATTTACACATTACTAGCATATATTAAATATAATATGCAATTTCCTATTAAAATTTAATTATTGTAAATAAATACATTCACAATAGGAATGCATTTATGTGTATATACCTACATATAAACAAAATGTTAACAATTGTGTATTAATAATATTTTTTTAAACTGTCCTTTTCAATAAGATGATATAGTTTTATCTATTACAAAATTACAGAAAACCCTAGACTTAGTATATTTTTGTATTTCTGTGTACACAGATTTCAATTACTAATTAAATATTGTGCACATTTCCGAAACTGCAATATAATGTACAAAATTAAATTAATGACTAAGCAACAAATATTTCAAAATTAAAGGTTAATTTTATAAAGTTAAAATAAGTACAATTTACTTAACTACATATTTCTTTTTAAAATGATACACGAATAATAGAATTATTATACAAAAAACTTCCTATATAATATAAATGGTAATTCTAAAATATAGTTAAACATAATATGCGAAATATATAAATGTTAGAAATATTCATTGTCATCTTGAAATTATTAGTACAAAATTAGACAAATGACTTAACATGTTTAATATCACTGGTATATACAGCTTTCACAGTATTTAGCTTTTAACCAAAGCCATTTTTAATCATTGTTTGAAAAAATTAAGATGTAAGATTAAACATTTTACTTCTTTTATATATTTTGCACTAATTATAATTTATGACTAATATATGACTAATAATTTAACTAATATATGATGTAATAGCAAATAATGTTTATTAGTAGAAAGTGCGACACTAATATATAGGAGCACAGAGTAGAGACACAGAGAGAAACAAGAGTGCCTGTGTGCAGGGAGTACTGGTTAGGTGTCCTAATAGTGTTAGTATGATTATATATTGCAAAGAGTGTGAAGGAAAAAAGAGAGAGAGAGAAAGAACACATATCTAGAGACATTAGATTGGCTATTGTTATAAGGGATGAATATAATTCAGACTGGGCACAAATAGATCGTTACATGAAGGCATAGGTAAAGATACACCAATACCCAGCTTGTTTTTTCTCTTTTACCAATACATCAATAATTATATAAAGAATTCAATAATACAATTATGTAAATAGCAGGTGATGATTATAATGTAATACATACACCCATATTACAGATATGATATATATTATCAAAATGAAAATTTAATTAGTATTATGAAATGTATATCATCATAAAAGGTGAATCATAAATTTCTAAACTGGGAGTGTTGTGAAATATGGACATTTATATGACATTTAAAATGTCATGTTATACTATAATTTACAAATTTAAGACATTTAAGACATTTTACATATAGGAGTGTACACAGCATTTTAATTGGTTATGTGTAAATTATAACCAAATTTTTTTATATTATAAAGATCAGAAAACCATGAAGACAGTTGCATATTATGATATGGCTTATTGACAATAGAGTGAAACTTATCAACCTATGGCAGAATAACTTATTAAGTTTAAATTAAATTAAATATGCATGTATTTATTATTATATTTGTATAATCAATACCTTAAATCAAAATAGAATCATATAAATATAATATGTATATACATATATGTATATAACTATTAACATATTTGTATAATTATAATAATTATATTTTGTGTTATCATAATCATAAGCTCTCTTTTTACCTCAAGACATTCTGTCTATATTTTTTGCAGAGTATGTGGGTGCATCTTTAAATTTTATATGTAATTCCAGTAGTGTTTTTTTAGCTTTTATAATTTTTGAGCAATGAATATATCTTGTTTAATATCCAATAAAAACATTTATGCTTATCTAAATTTTGATCATCACCAATATATAAGGATAATTTGTCATATCACACAGCAGTTTGACATTTTTTGTTTCCTAGATGTATTGTATATTGTGAAATATATAATACTTACAGTAAAATAGTAAGACAAATTGATGATCATAATATTGTGTAAATATATACATAATTAGTATCAAAGCCAAAGGTGAATTGTGATTGATAGCATCTTTTTGCAGCACAACAGATTTTGCATAAATTTCTATCTCTTGTCAATGATTATCATTATATAACTATGTGTGCCCATATAAACATACTTCATCATCAGATTTTTAGATTGATAACTTTCTTACTCCAACCTGTAAAAAGGCTAATTTTTTTTACTTTGATTCAATCTCATGTACCAGTCATATTTTATTTACTGAGTGTTCCTCCTCTTTTCAACTAACTTTTGTGTTTGCAGGATTTATACCATTATACAGTACACCAATTATACCACCAACACAATACTCTCCTTTCTCTGTGCACTCTAACCCCCTTGCATACCACAGTCAATATATATTATCAACTTTTTTTATGCATTAGTATATCTATATCTTGAGTGAATTTAACTACAATCTTATAAACCATTGTCTTACAAATCACTACAGGGGTGACAAACACTCTAATTTTATGGAAGGACACTATATAGGTAGTAAGTGATGTCATTCACACAATCATTATGTGCGTGTTGTATGTAAAAAGAGTAAATGTGAATACTTTGACAGAATTTATTGTTTCAAGAATTATATAGTTGATTATCCAATAAAGTTTCTTACATACTACTTTTTAGGCTACAGTATTAGTAATGGAAGTATATAATCTGTATAAAAATAAAGAAAAATCAAATTAGTGTTAACAATAATTTGATTTTCAAACAAGAATATCTCCTTAACTAAATGAATAAAACAAAAATGTTTTTTGTCTGAGATATTGTAAGCTATTATTTTTAATTGGGACACCTTGACAGTATCCCTTTAGGTGAAGGCATATTGTTTTAATGCTTAATTTTATTAAAAATGCATTATTATTATAAGATAAATATCTCTTGAATCATATATGTCATGACTCATTAAATATAGACATAGTCAGACTAGGAAAAATAAAAATGAATAGATAAATTTTAATATTATTGTTCAAAAATCATTTATATTATATATTAATTATTTTTCATACTTATTTTATACATATATGTATAACATAAGTATATATCTATATATAATTTATAGATATATATAACTTATTATGTATATATAAATTATTTTTATATTATATAAAGTAACTAAGTCTATATATATATATATTATGGTATTAATTAATATCTAATGGCTAATAATAATCTAATATCAATGTGTAATATTAATTATAATTTATATTAATAGTATAAAACTATTGTCATTGATATATAAATAAAAGATTTGTGAAATAATTAAAATAAATTAAGATTGACTATTCTGAATATATAAACTATAAACTAAAGTCATAATTCTTATTAAATAGTATAGACATAGTTTAATAGTCATTAATTTATCTGTCCATCAATTCTAATGATTAGTCAATTTAATTCAAAATGAAATGAAACAAAAGTCTTGCAGAGTGTTGCATTTGTAATGGCACTCTGTAAGAAAAGACAGAAAAACAGCCAAAGATAAACAAACAAAGAATCAAAAGGAAAAGAAAGAACAAAAACAGCACAAAAAACAAAAGGCCAGAGGCAAACAAACATGAAAGAAAGTGGCCAATGGCCAAAAAAGAAGAGCAATAAGAAGCAACACTGTGTAGCAAAGGCTAGTATACTAGTGGGTGATGCATCTCATGCTGGAAAAGGGCAAAATTTAACAAACAAAAAAGAAAAGATGGCTGGATCTTATTTAGGTAAAAAATAGTTGTAAATATCTATAAGATAGTTATTGGGTTATTTAGTCTTGTTATCAAGATAGAGGATGCTGGTAATCCTTCTCTCTTGGTCTATATTGTTATTGACTTCAAAGTTGTATTTATTTCTAGTGTTAGTAAGGGTTTTACAGTCCAAGATAGTGTTTCCTTTTTATTTCTTCTCCACAGAGACAATTACCACACTAAGTTTAATTTATTTGATGGCAATTCTACATTGGAAGAGTGATGATTGTTTCTTTTCTGTTATTCTTCCAGAATCTCTCAAGTTTCAATTCTTTTATGTGTTTTTTATAGTCTTCTAGGCTTTCTTTATTGTTTATTTCATTAATCAATAATTCATTTTTAAGGTTATTAGTTTTCTTAATGATATCTTTATATTCTATTATTATTAGCCAAAAATGTAAAAAAAATTGTTTTTTCATATCATAAAAGAATTGAAATAAGCATAAAATGTGTTAGCTCTTTAAAAATATATTTGACTTGAGCTAACTATGT
>JAYRBW010080095.1:0-23833 GCA_036023295.1 Invenusta paracnida | reverse complement strand
TTATTGATTATAAAGTTTTTTATTAAGTTTCCAATGCAATTTGAAAACGGCAATTTTTTTTGAAACCCCCTATATATATATTTTATACAAGTGATAAAACGCAATAATGGGTATTTAAAAAAAATCATAAAGGTAGGGGATTATTTATGTAGTTCGAATGCATAATGCGTATGTGTATGAATGTATTTGTATATAATGTCTATAATGTACGTCTAATAAAATATAGCATTATCAAATAGATTAAAACCACGTCAATAAGGAACGTAACACTTTTTCAAGACAGCGCTCATCCGTAAAGAGAAAAGTCATAAAAAGAACTGGGTTGCGATAAAAATGGAAAAGAAAACCGGTTTGATCACCTCAACGTTACGCTTACGAGACTTTTAGTATATTATGTGATAAAATATTTAAATATCTGAGCTATATGGACACGCCAAAATATTCTAAGAAATAAACTTCCGGTAGAGATTACTTGTCCAGCCTTATTAAATATAAATTGACACTACTGAAAACGAGATAAATTTAGTGTTTATGTGCCTCGAATTGGTTTAAAATAAAGGCGTTAAGCACTGCAACCAAGATATTGGACACCAAAAGACACAGAAAATGTAAGCACGAACCAAGATCGTTAAAATTGTTAATACAATATATGGATACGTTTTATGATAAATAAAATGGAGGGGCACTAGTAAATTTATACATCGCTTGTCTTCAGCAATATTAAGGTCAATGGATAAATAAGAATGTTTATAATATAAATATTCATCGTTAGTAGCTCTTATGCCATACAAAAACGTGGGAAATATCCCCTGGATGCTTCGCGTATTTAGTATATGCTTGTTAATTTGAAATCTATAACTTCAAATGTATGTTTAATAATTACAACAAAATCTATGAATGAAAACGCCTTAACCGTCAATTTATAAAATACATACAGATGCACTATAAAGTCAAGATAAGAGAGACACCACCTGCAGTTTTGTTGCATTGTTTATGTATAAATTTACATGTCCTACAACTCTATAAATAGTATACAAATAGGTACATATTAGGTATATACACATTTTCGATAATCTAACAGTTAAAACCTGGAAACACATAAGCTAAATAGGATGCCAAATGTAAACCAAGTCCTCTGAATTAAATACAATAAATAACTATTCAAGATAAATACTACATCATAGTGAAGTTATTTATCTTTTTACAAATAATTGAAAACTATTAACTTATAAACTGTACATTTTATATTAAATATAATGGTAAATTAAAGTGGAAATTAAGGTTTAAAATAAGTGTGAAATCAATAATTAAATGAAGTATAATACTTACAAATGAATTTACAATACAAAGATATACTTTTTAAACATGGATTAAATTTATAATTTGTGTAAAATTCTAAGCTGTTTTCAGTGATAAGAAAATGCCTGACATTCTAATCCTAATGCGAACACCTAAGACATCCACTTTTCTTTTAACAGAAAAATTCGAAAAACTAATTTACTCGGAAAATATTCGAAAGGCCTACACTTTTAACTTCAAATAGTATAGTATTCCTCAAAAATCGTAACTAAGTAAATTGTATACAGAAAATATGCCTGAGCTTAGGTGGATTATGTATTTCTACATTCATGCATGTATGTATGCAAAATAAGTAGGTAAATACACATTTAACGATATTGATTAAATGGGCATACATGTGAGATCCTGTGCACTAGCAATCAATACCAAAACACAAAGCTTTAATAATGAGTCAAAATTAGAGAATGTAACTTTGTGTTATTATAATAGACACGTAACACTATACATACAGATAATATGTAAAATATAGTTAAATTCGACGCACATATAGGTGCTCTTTACGAGGTTTTATATACAATTTTAGATTGTAACATGCAAGAAATTTCGACATCTGTCACGAATCATTAAATAATATATAATGTGATATGAATTGTGTATTAACAAAGATTTATATCAACACTTAAATTAATTTAAGACAGCAGGGAAACTTTTTTAAATAATCATATTTAAGGTATACTGAAACATTTAAATTTAAAATGCGTATAGATAGATATTCAACTGTGTCTGTGGATTTTAATTCTAATTTACATAAATTTTAAGTACACATATATGTATACTGTAAATTGTTACTTTAGTGTACATATATACAGCTTCAAAACAGGGTGGAATATACAATTGTATATACCATATATAAAAGTTATGATAATAACTTCGTATAAAATTATGTATATACCAAAGTTTCTGTGGGAGGATTTTAATTAATTAATAACATAGTGCGATAATTAAAACAAATTATGTATACAAATTATGTATAGGCAATACGACATCGATGTGTACTTTGTATATCGCATTTAACTTGTTCTATTATAATAAATATGGTAAATGCTATAATAATTATTATAGCATTTACTAAACAAATTGCCTACTTGAAAATGTAAATCGATAGGCATAATACGGTTATACATTATCAAAGTAGTGAAGAAAACAGTTTAGTTTTATTATTAAGAAAAAAAATTATACAAACTTAATAAGAATTTGAAACACATGCGTAATATGTTTACTATAATATATATAAAAACGTAAAATTATAGTTTTTAAAAGAGAATGAATATTACGTATATATTATAATATACGTATATACCACCACCATTGTATATTTATATACATAAGAAACAAATAATACATACTAAACACATTACCTACTTGAAAATGCATAGAATGAATTGTGTAGGTTATCACATAAAAAAACACAAAATAGACAGAATAATTGAATGAAACGGGTGAGTTATTTATTGAAGAAAATACATGTATTATCTAAAATGCATTTCAACTTATAATTATTGAAATATTTACTATTATGACGAAATATGTTTATGTTTATATTTTTCTAAATGTATATATTACTAAATGGCTGGGCCACAGAAAATGTAATAAATTAATACCTAGATGGGTATCTTCCTATTAGCGTTATACATTAAAATTGGAAACAAAAATAAGATAAATGTAATATAGTGTAATAAAGAAATTAAATTATTGATTTTTTATTAAAAAAAACCCCCACGAATAAGCCAATGATTTCCCACCTATTTCGCCCTGTTGGAATTGTCCATTTGTCCATATTAGGTTTCCAATTTTTTTTAAGATATTCATTTTGGTTATTAAATTATCTGTCAGTTGGGTGAAAAAATTATTCATAGTTTATATGTAAAACTGTAAGTTTATTTTAACTAAACAAAATTAATATTTTTTCATATACATGTATAATTTAAAAATTCAAACTAAATTCATTTTTATTAAATTATAATACATTCTGTTATAAAATAAAAGCCAATACAAATTACAGTATAAGAAAATAAGTTTAATAAATAACCAATTCCAAAATAATTTAAACAGTAAATAAATCAAAATTTGTCAATCTGCTTATTGTTTAAAGAAACATGTCTACAAGTTCGATCAATATTTGCAATAATAAGATTCAATAGTTTGTATACATTTTAATATATACATTGCATTATAACCTATAAAAAAAGCTATCAAATTCTGACTTTTATTTCTAAGGATTTTTGTCTTAAAATCGACTTTGATTGGAATGTGTAATAACGAATAAGATGAGGGGGGGGAATTAAAGAACATCGCACACATCGACCTCAGTTTTGTTCGAATTATACCCAAATAAACGACAAAAAAAATCGCAACTTAATTAAATTGAAAATCGTTTGACCGTAAAGCAAGAAAGGGGAAATACCATCTGTCGAAAAAATGAATATCAATATCAAATCAATAATCAATAAATCCTCTTTCCGAATGTATGTGAACATTATATATACATACATATAATAATGTATCTAGGATGTCTAGCCTTGAAGAGAAAATATGGCGGGGGGGGGGGGAGAATACAGTTATTAAGCATACTAAATTGATGCGCGTCTCTTAATAATATCAAAGTTACGTATGTACATATATGCAATGTCAATGCATACGGAGAGGAGACATAGATGATCTTAACAAAGAATCTAAGATATCGTGAGATTCAGACGTATTCACAGATGTATCCAGAGACGTAAATTCACAGAAGAAATAAGAATAATGGAGTTTATTTATAGAATAGAAAAAAATAAGGTAGAAATAATTTAGAAGATGCGATGTGATGAGTGGATATAATAACATAGATTTAAAATCTAGGTACATATATAGGCTATCATAAAGTACAAAACTGCAACGAATAAAGTACTTGGGGATATCTATAGACAATTCTCAGAAGATAACCAAGATAACTATATAGTACAACCATTTTAGTAGCTACATTTATATTCAAAAATAATACGAATAACATAAAGAACATTTAATTTTACCACTTAAAAGATGAAAAAATATATACGTTATAATTTAAAAATAAAAGGATTTATTGTCTAAATATTTCAAGTTATAAAATAAAGACAATTTAAGATAAACCGCGAAAAAGTTTAATGGAGCGTTGTAAGATGTTTTAGTAATATTATTATATATTTAAATACACAATTAGTGTATACCTATAAGTAAACATTGGCGAATAGAAGGAAACCCTCAAAGATTCAATATACTACATCGGTTTTATTTTAACTTTTACTTAAATTTAAGCCTCATAATGGACCCATATAAAATCGAAATGACAAATATAAAAGTATTATTCGTTGTTAGCTATAAGAGGCAAATGTTTCTAGAAAGCAAACAGCAATATATGCACCACTCTGCATTCTTATTATACTGAAAATTTGGATTTATATATATTAGTTATAGAGGTATATAACTACCTAGAAAAAAAAACTGACTAAAAACGTATATATAATAATAATAAGAGTTGAAATCACTGCACTGTACGCACGTGACACAACAAAAAATCGAGAATAAGACAAATAAGAAAAGGTAAATTGATCCTTCCAAAATATTAGTTAATAGGACTATCCATTTTAATATCAATATGAAAAATCCAAAGTCTAGTATAGAATCTTATCCAAAAAAGCATATTACATCTGCAGCTAAACAGATATTCACAAATCTATCAATATAGCTGATGCAGAGTTCGTATGCTATACAGCTTGATAAGTTGATTTTTGTAAACTGTAATTTCTGTAGAAAAATTCTATAATTCAATTTTCTTATTACTTGGCAAATATGAAGCATGTGTGTAGTATTCACGTCTATACATAAGGTGATACAAAGATATTTTTTTAATAAAATTTCGAGATTATATCTTGCTAAATTTTTTAGTGTAAATAGTCAAAGACATTCTACAACTATCCATATGTATCATCACCATATATATACAATAGTAATATAGTCTATAGGTATATACTATTCCCAATAATTATGTTATAGCATTAGAATAGCATTATAATTTATTTTCGCTATATATATTAAAGCATGTGGGGAAATAAAAAACAAGTTCCAAATATGCAAATTTTTTCTATATACGTATTTATTAAATCGTGTAGTAATAATACAATGTGCATTAAAGATAACATACTGTATATATACCTCTACTATAGACATATTGTCTATTGTGTTATTCTAGGAAAAGGATGCTCTTTTTAGAAAACAGTGAGCTAATGAATGTCTTTTTAGTGTTAAAGCTAAAAAATGAAATACACATAAGGAAAAATTCACATGTATGTACTGTGCACACACACACCTACATATATAAGTATACATTTATTTGTGATAAAATCGCATATAATAAGAATACATGCTAAAAAAAGAAAAAATGGGCAACTGTAGATGTATATTACACACATATAATATATTATAAAATTGTAAAACCTAAATACAATTATGCATAACATGTGCAGTATATATGAACTGGCCTATACAAAAATAATCCTACCACCTTTCACAAAATCCCTTTGTCTACGGAAGACACGGAATTATATTTATATATATATATATATATTTGTTAATTTACAAGAGAAGAAAACGAGTGAGAGGTAAAAATAGAGAAAAAAGGAGGAAACAAATATTTTTGATCAAAAATAACATCATGGTCAGTCACCAAGAAATACGAAAACATGGATAAACATGTATACATTATTATATACGTAAATATCCCGTGTATAAAATTGGTACTACATTGCGCATTGCTTTACATTTTATTTTAGAAATATACATCATGGAATAACGGAATCGTTTAAATGAAAACCTGGTATAAGAAAAATAAAGTTTACACACATGAGGATTTGCTTATAGGGCCACTTTAGTTTTTCTTCATTCCTTATCATCTATATACTATACTATACTATACTATCTATATATACTATACTATATTACATGATGCTTATGTTCAGATAAAAGAAATCAAAAACTAAATTTAAAATATGAGAGAAATAAAAGTTCACTACATCTAAAACATTTAATAATCAAATAAAGAATATATAATATATAATAACGTATATCTAAATAGAGTAGTAAGAAAACTAATCTCAGTATTATTCATAAAGTAGTAAAAAAAAATCATTTATAAAGAGATAAAACTATATTTCGGGACGTTTCGGTTAGTACCTACTAAACATTATCAATCTAATATTAATAAGGAGAGTGACAAATGGTATATAGTTTTAAATACAAGCGAAGACAGTTATCTTAAGAAGAATTACATAATAATATAATAGAAAAAAGTAGTATTGCATAAGATAAGATTACAAATAATAAATCGGGTTAAAATTAACATTAAAAACTCACATAAAGACATAATTAATCCCTTTTGTAAATACCAATAAGAAGAAATACGAACAAAACGAAGCTAGGGTTATGTAGGATATGTAAAGATAGCTTGAGGGCATTAATTAAAGATTTAGCTATCGAAATATTAACATTGAAAAGGCTGGCATTAAGATTAAGGGAAATTTAATAACTTAATAGTTTTAAAGTTCAGTACATTGTTGAAGCCGCTCTTAATAAATTTAACAGTACTACTACCCTTAATCTTAACGCCGGCTTTTTCAAAATAATTATTTCGACAGCTAAATGTGTAATTAATGCCCTCAAGCTATCTTTACATATCTTACATAACCCTATAGCTTCGTTTTGTTCGTATTTCTTCTTATTGATGTTTATAAAAAGGATTAATTGTGTCTTTATGTGAGTTTTAATTGTAAATTTTAACCCGATTTATTATTTGTAATCTTATCTTATGCAATACTACTTTTTTCTAATATATTATGTAATTTTTCTCAAGATAACTGTCTTCGCTTGTATTTAAAACCATATACTATTTGTCCCTCTCCTTATTAATATTAGATTGATTATAATGGTTAGTAGGTACTAACCGAAACGTCCGAAATATATTTTTATTTGTTTATAAAGTGCGGGCTTTTACTTTTTTAATGAATATCTACATAGAAACATTTTTTTTATGTTTCGTTTATTTAAATAAAAATAATTATTTAGCAGTTGCAGGTGGCTTTTAAACTCAATATTGTTATCAAACATAATGTTTATTGCATATTTAAAAAAATATGAATACCCAACCAAGTTGCTTCAAAATGACTGGAAAAATGCAAGCCAAATAAGGTATATTGCATATGGCAAATGGGTATATGCGTATGTTACCAAGGGCAAGTAAAACACATGGTCAAATTTGAGGAATTTCAGGATTTGGGTCAAATTTATGGATTTTTTAGGAATTTGAGGAACAATCACAGGCCTGAACACGATAACCCCCTAGTTATAATTCAAAGTTACATTTCGTGTTTTCCGGAATAAGAAAAATAAATTATATGAGGGAAATATGAGGATGATAACCACAAAATCAGATTTAAAATAAAATTTACGCTTTCTTGTATTTTATTCTAAATTCTTTTTTCGAATCTATCGTACTATATTATTCGTAATCTTTACTTTAGTAACAGATAAATCATATATTATATGCTGCATATCATATTATGGAATACACCCTTCTGAAAATTTGTTATACAATAAATTTTGCTAAAATAGTATGCATAAATTCTTATAAATATACATAAAATAAATATTTAAGAAATGTAAATTCTAGTCCATGAACAATTACTGTAGTCTGACAACCAAATTAATGTTTATATTGCACCTTAATCGGTATATAACTGTATAACTTATATATAATTAAAAAAAAAGTTTGGTTCTGCATAAAATGTAGAACAAATGTAAAACATAAAACAAAAGAACATTTAAAGTTGTTGGTTGTTAAATTAAGAACACATCTGATATAATAAAATCACCTTTTGTATAAACAGGAATTCAAACCTGGCACTTTTAAACTCAATATAGTATCCACATATTTATGTATACTTAAAAAGGAATGTTAATCATGTATGTATTTTGCTACTTATCTCCAACAGCGGAAATCAGAATTTTATTTTTAAATTTTAGTGCTAATAATAATCATTATTTATAGAAATGCAATGAAAATTCTATGCAAAAACGTAAAATAACAAAACAATATAGTGAATAATATGTTTACAACTATTATAAGATAATAAAACTGATTTATTTGTTTCGTGAATTAAAATTTTTTGGCTCCAAGAAATTTTCCTAAACATGTGCATAATAATATATATTAGTATATTACATAAAATATCTTTGTTTACCATTGTATATTTATTATGTTTAGTTGTTTGTACTTTTGTCATGTGAGTATATATATGATATGACAAATTATTACAGAGTTATATAATGAAACAAAATATAGTGGAAATTTTACATGAAAAGTTTGTAAGCTATTTAAATAACGATTATTTTGTAACTTAAATAGGATTAGGGGCCATGCACAAAGTTCGTAGGCTAGGTGGGGGGGGGAGAGGGTGTCACCTCAAAGAATACAGAGGCGTACAGGGAGGGAAGAGGTACAGCTAAAACGTACGTATACGAAAACATTTTTATTATACACATAAATAAATTATCCAACAAAAACAACATTCACAGGTTGAGCAAATTAATTATGTGGTTTTGAAAAGTAAGAAGTAGTTAGGTAGCTAACAAGTAGGCCACATAATATCGATAATTTGCATTGATTAATGGGATTAATAAAGCTCAGTATTCTATTGTCAAATGATGAAATACTCGAAATCTACCATAATATTAATATATAAAGCAATGTATAAATTGTATGTACCTATTCATATTTATGATACCTGTTTAAGAATTAATAAGGCGTTTTTCTGTCATTGTTGACCCAGCTTAGATTTTAAATAATATCCTACTGTGTATACTGTATTTTATAGGGGCGTACATTCATACAAGGGGAAGGAGATCAGCCAAAAGCGTACTGGAGCATACAAGAGGGTGGGGGGGAGGTGGTCGAAAATCCTGAAATAGGGCTTTGTGCATTGTTCCTTAGTACTATTAATATAACTATATATACTTAAATAATAAATGATTTAAGTATACGAATTTAAACGCTTATATAGTTTATATTTTTACATTGCTTTTATAAAATAAAACTAAAACAATAAACTATTTTGCAGCATTAAAACATAAAGAAAATGTATTCACCATTATAATTATAGCGTAAATATCAATGTTATATTTCAAAATATATGCAATTACTCATTAGCATATTTAAGAAACAATTTACATATACTATTTAGAACAGTGCAGCAAGTTGATAATTATGTATATTAAATGATTATATTATTTCCAAAAAAATTTAAACCTAAAGAGCGTAGATCATTGAGAGAACTAAGGGAGAGTAAAATAGTATTAACGAGACATTTATCTCACGAGAAAGGTCATTAATGTGCCATTAACCTGCTAACTAACCGCAGTCAGAGAAAGCGTCTCCCCCCTAATAATAATGGCGACGGAAAATCGAAGAGAGAGTAGACGGGAGAGGAGAGAAGAAAAGAGAAGAGAAAAGAAGAGGAAGAAAGATAGAAAGCAAGCAAAAGCAGATAAGAAGGGGAGCGGAGTAGCGATTAGAGTAAAATATTAATGAGACAACAAGAAAACACAGTAAACGTATACACAGACTCACACTGCGGCAACTAGCAGGGCCTTGGCCTAAATAAGATGGAATTGTGGGTGATGTGTACCTCTCCTACCTGGGCTTTCTTTTAATCATGTAACTATGTAAGTACATATATGTATAGTAGATACATATACATGTATATATGAATATGTAATACAGATTTCTGCATGGAATCTACACAAACTAAAACAAATATATTGGGGGAAATTGGGGCAAAAACCACTTTCCCCTCGTAGCCCTAGCCTATAAGTAAAGAAATTATGCATGCATGCTATGTTTGTATGTGCAATATTTAAATATGTAGTTTTGCATCTACAAGATGAAACTAAATATAATTAAAGTATTCTGACTACTTACCTGTCTGACTAAAATATATATGTCAGAAAACTCATACAAGAAACTTACAAAATCGAAACCCCGATTATACAGCCCGCAGTGAGTGGTTTTTAACATTATATATATAATATATAAGTTTGTTGTTTAGCATTCGCATTTAAAACTACTGAAAAAAGACACCACGAATAAAAATTAATTTCTCAACAATCAGGTGTAGTCCCTTAATTTAAAAAATCAAAAGATTTTGATTTTTAAGCTAAATTTTTGTTGCATTTATTCATTACAGTTCTTTTTTTCAAACGAATATACGATTCTAATAATAATAATCAGAAGAGTTTTAGTAAGATATCGTTAGTTAATAATGTAAAGTTCTTACAAACATGTTTATATACACTAGCAATGTTATGAGTTTCTAAAATTAACAGATGAAGTATACAGACAAGCAATTAGCCGGAGTATGATCTCAAGGGAGGTTTATTATTTACACAGCCATAGAAGTTTATTAGTTTAGAGGAAAGTGTTCAATTTAGGAATACATCTTACTATATGTATAATTTTAGACAAAAAGTGAAGTTAGGCTGATAAAATGTATTTGATGTTTTTATAGAAAGGTGAATACTGCAAATCTAGTATACACCTTTTTGAAATATAGATAAGTACATTTATTCGTTATGTTTTTATAATTTACTTCAAATTACTGTCAAATTGTATACTTTATAGTTTTCCATACAAAATATGGTTATGGTATTCTTTTACATATATGCATTTCTAGTTTTACAGTATAATATCAAAATTATTGAAGACCTCTAATTATAATACTGGAAACGCTTAGTTCAAAAATTGTTGGATCCATTGATTAGTCCTGAAACCGGAGGCTCAACATTTCCCTCTTTTACTTAATTTAATATCTAAAACAAGAATTCAAATTTATGTGTCATTTAAAATAAATATAAACAGCATATGTAAATGAAAATAAATAAATTTTATGTATATCATGCAATTACAAGTTTAATTTTATTTATAATTATGTATTCTACTATTCGGGTTTTCTATTTGAATATATTTATAAAACTTTGAAAAGTGGAGCTTTATGAAATTTTAAAGTATCAAAAATTTCATTATTATGTGCTGTGTGTTGATAATTATAAATCGCCTTTATTTATTTTTTAAATGGCAAGATGCAAGGTGGTACATCAATCGTTCAATAGATTTAAAATAGTTAAAAATAAATAAATTCATCCGAAAATAACTTATTTTAATAAAATGAAAATATAACCCGACGCAGATACCAAAACACTCAAAATCTAACTTTTGGACAACTGGATAATTTAATCAAACTTTACATGGTTAGATTTGTTGAAATATTTAAAATAAAATTAACATAACTGTATAATTATTATATGTACCTATTATTATAAATACCAATGGAATTAACCTGACAATTAAGCACACAATAATTTTAAATGTATTATATGTATACTTATAAATAATGAATCGTTATAAAAAGCAAAGGAAATAATATATAATCATTTACGAATCCAGTAAAAATTCATTTTATTTTAAAAATATTTCTTTGGCTGGTTATGATATATAGCAAATATGGGGGATATGTAATATACGGTTAACAGAAAAATGTGAAATAAAATAATTAGGAAATATATAATTTTAGGGAGTCTACCAATGAAAATATTAAATATATATTAATTTACCTAAATCAAATTATAAAAATATACTTGTTCATGTAATAGTAATGCTAATCATTATGTCAATATCCCATTGTTGAATATTTTTAGGAGGATAAAATCTCACAGCTGGTTTATGTAAAAGCAAACACACATAATATTTGTATGGATATATTTATTATATAAATAGTACGTACAGAGGAAGTGAAATGTATGCTATATTAGTACCAACAATCTTCCTAGTGTACCTATCTGTCCACATTAGATAAACAGTATAACTAACCTGCATATTATAACAAGACAATAATTAATACTGGCTATATTTATCCAGTAAAAAACTAAATTTCAATGGGCAAAGAAGAATAATGATAAAGGGTAGAGGAGACGAGAAGAGGAAAAGGGGGAGATAGAACAAGGGAAGAGGGGATCAGTAGTTAATCATAAACTACATTCGTACTGAAGGTACATAGTGTTTGTGAGCCGAGGTTTCCCTATTTTACCTTTTGCCATTGCAGTATCAGACAGCCAGTAACCGCACATTTATAGAGATACAATACAATGTCTCTTTCTCAACCAAAAACCGCGTGTATTACATATATACTATGAAATGTATGCATGCATGTGTGGATGTAAATATGTTCATACATATTATATATCTAGTTAGTTAGTTTACTTATTCATAATCAATATTCGCGAGTTAGTTCCTCTATTAACATAGTTGGTTAGTTAGTTGATTTGTAAGTTATTAAACTATGTATACATAATTACAGTGTTGTTTAAATATAGGTACATTGTATAACTAACGAACCTCAGATGCTCATGTGGTTTAGCGCCAAGCTGTCTGTAGGAATAATTCGAAGATGGTATTACAATATAGCATAATATAATATGGAGTGAATCACATCTATAGCATACTATCCTATAACGATACTATATGTCAATCTTAAGTTGAAACTTCGAAAGGAATGGAAAATGAATAAAAGTAAGAAATTGCAGTTATAATCAAATTACATAAGAATCTATACCTCTATATCTTACATGTTATGTATATGTACAAACTTTATTAAATCAAGGAACAAAAGAGAACTTTGTTTAGACATCGAATTGTCTTCATGTACTGCCTTCTCAGACTACAATAGTATAAATCTAAGTAACTACTTTGTAATATATAATTACCCCTCTTATGCGAGTTCCATAAAAATATGGAAGACTCGTTTACCTGCGTACTATATTAAATACAAATATTTCCCAACATTAATTCTAATAATTACAATTAAATTAATTTATCTATCAATTGTGGAAAATTTATCAAACCAAAATCAACTGCACCTTATACAGTGGTTATCTGGATTCCCTTCATAAAATATAATATAAGGTATACTAAGAGAAATAGGGCTACAATCGTAGAAATTAATCTATATATATATATATAATGGAAATCCAAAATATTTCTATTGAAAATGCTGTGCTTTTTGTGTATGAGATTAACATACATATATTATCAAATATAAATTAAGTATATTCTAACTCATTTACTAATTATTATGAAAAAAATATCAATACTGTATTTTGATTAGTCTTTTATATCGTAGGAATTAATAATTTATAAATGATCTACATATATTTTTGACCACAAACTTACTTCCTTAAATTGTTACGTCATTTTTTTAAATAGTCAATTTATGTATATAAAATAAAAAATATCTATGGCTACAATCAGATATTGGATCTAAGGAGAAGAAATGCCAAGAAGACAAAAATAAATTCGGTGAAATCAAGTTTTCAATCAATATTTGGGTTTAAAAAAGATAAGATACAGCGATTCAACGCTTTTTCAGAATTTGTTTAGAATAGGTTCAAACTTAATGCAAATAAAAACGATAATTTTCCAAAGTCACAGCTCATAGAAAATAAACGTTATAGTATAAAATTATAAGCATAATATCAACTGAAAAAATAGTATACAAATTAAAACGAATATACAGTATGTAAGTAAATACATTAAAACAGAAAACACATCACATTTAATTTAAAAAATTGAGCCTGATTTTTTTTAATAAATACAGAATCACTCTAAATAATCTACAATATTTTATCTATACACTCTCATTACATTCAAGGAACATACAGATGATATTTACTTTTAAAAATCATAAAATATATACTTCGTTATATTGATGTCTATTTTGAGATTTAAATACTAGATAAGAATAGTGATAACGTATAACCTAAACACAGAAAACAATATGAGTAAAATATAATACAGAGAAATATATCAGTCTAATCAGTAAACGATGGTACTTATATTTTTTCTATTAAATGTTTCTGTAAAAAAGTAAATAACTTAAAAATAAAAACATTAACATGAAATATAAATCTATGAAAATTTTATTTTTAACTGGATGATAAGGAGAATATAGTGTAAGTATGTCTTAAATATTTCTAAGTATATAATAAAATTTTAGGCTATAATAGGTGGATTTAACAGTCATTTCATAGTTTATAACGCTAAGATGAAATTAATATATCTATTTCATATTATAAACAATTTTCGACACAGTTATAGGCATATGATGATTTATGGACACTATTGTAAATATTAGGCGTTAAAAAAAGAAAATCAATAATTAATCCTATGAAGCATAATTTATAGAAACAAAAGTTGAAGGAAGTTAAGAGACATGGAATACATATTCTCAAGGCAGGCATGCCGGAAGCTGATTTTAGCGCCATTGTAAATAAAAATAATACAAGTTTCCTATCTATTCAATACGCTGACATTAATATTTTAAATGAAATATGGAAGGTTAAAACAATCCAAGAATGTATTCAAATTTATATATACTAGCAAATACGGACAAAAACGAGGGGCAGTTATAGAAAATAAATAAATTGGTGTGATGAGCACAGTATCAGTTTCAGAAATCTATACATCCGATGTTATTTTAATTGAAAATCAAGTATATAACATATTATATATATATAGAAAGAATTGTGGTTTCAACCCAATAAAGACATTTTGCTCAAAATATATTTTAGCAGAAATTCGAAACACTAAGTACTAATGCATTTAATTTGTAAATACAATTTATTACTATCAATATAAATGTGTAAGTAACATGCAGGGCCCGACAAGTGTATACAATTTTTTGTTATAGTACGAGTACTTACTCTGATTTTTTACGATATATATACACAACGATAAAACGCTACACAAAATAAGTTTAAATTCGTACTGTCTTAAGAAGCAATTGAGTTGGTATATATATAGAAGGAAAATGAAACTTCGCATTGTTTTGGTGAACTTTATAGTAAGTTAATACATAAACGTAATTCAAGTTATTATACATTCATTATATATTATATATTTTTTAATTATTACATATACGGGTAAAAATTGATTTAGTTCTGACCTTTCTAAGAATACACGGGTTCATCTCGCTCCTATAAGTGATACATAATAGTTTTACATCGTACGGCATGCAGTTCGAGGGAACCTACATTTTGCGGATATTTTTAGGTTTAATGGAACTATAGTCATTAAGAATATAAATATGAACGGTTGAACCAACATTAATTGAATACACACAATAGATACGACAACATATAATATAAGTACTCACATTTAAACAATTACTCCATATTTGAAATCTATTTCTGATAGCATCTGCAACACTTCCCATCTACAGTACTCATTTGACCCGAAACATATGTAGGGTGTGTGGGGCAACCCCAGAGAATTTCACTTGGATTTTTTAAATGTATAATTCTCGACTTTAGCTTACACATAGTATATCACGGCAAGCATTGTTGTCGAAGGTCGATCGCAATTAATCTAAGAAAAATATCAATATTTAATTAATTACACATAGATATATGTCATACCTGTGAACTTATACATACATATATAACTATATAAGCAAACTAAAAGATGTATTGGTGTTGTTATTATAGAGGAGACAAGCATTCAAATAAAGTGTTGAATAATGCGAATAGGTGTGCATAACAAATAACAACAATATAATATATAACCAGTTGAGACACAATAGAGGAGCATAAAAAATCAATTCACTTTAGGTATATTATATATATGAGAATCAACCCACATAAATATGTATACCGGTAATATGGAAGTTTTTTTGCAGCATGCAAGTAAAAAACAATGTTTGATATATATATTATATCAAGAGTTGGATATATATAACCAGGATAGATCAAAACGGATATACTATATGCATACATTATGTATTTGCATAATCGTAGGGTCAATTAAAAATAAATATGTATATAATCATATTCCTTATCTGAAATAAATTTAAATTTAAACCTGAAGGAGAAAAGTTTTAAAACTTGTGTGAATAAATACACATATTGTATTCTACACCTGAAAGAAATGGCATTAAATGGCGTACACTGCAAATGATGCATACATAATTACATATATATTACGCGTGTGTAAGTATATAATATTCCTTTACTATAAAAAACGCAAAATCAGTACAGAGAATTATAATTAAAAACTTAACGCAAACATAAACGCAAACATACATTCATTATGATAGTATGGACTATAATAAAGTCGTAAATATTCATTTTCGAAGAAAGGACAAAAAAATGTGTGAACTTTTCTATGTAATTATACAAATATGTATATAAGCCAATTTCAGTACTCTCCTAATAGTCTGCCAAGCACTATATTTGGACTCATTGGTACCATTTTGAGCAACCAAGGTTATTATACATTTTTAGAAATCTAATGATCCAAGGATCATTTTTATGTATGATAACCTTCTGTACAGCGTAGCTTTCATGTGAATGAGATACGACCATTTTACTAATTTCCTACGTTAAAGAAAAGGACACATTTCTATGTTTTTGACCCAATTTTCGTGAAAACGGACATTTTATAGAAAAAAACTATTATAAATATGTTTGAATAGATTTATGCATATCATTTTGTTCCTCTAGATGTTTTCTACAATACATAATACAAGTGAAATTAGATAGATAAGTCAAACCATTTATTTTCTATAAAGATTTGAATATTAGTTCCCAAGCTAATATATGCCTAATATGCCTAAATTAGGCTTTAGTAATATATTCAAATGGTTATAGAAAATAAATGGTATGACATATCCATCTAATTTTACTTGCATTGTGTAGAAAACACTTAGAGGAAGAAATTGATATGCATAAATCTATTCAAACATATTTATAATAGTTTTTTTCTCTAAAATGTCTGTTTTCACGAAAATTGGGTCAAAAACATAGAAATGTAAACTATTCTTCAACATAGGAAATCAGTAAAATGGCTGTATCTCATGAAATCTACTGTCTACAGAAGGTTATCATGCATTTATGAAATCCTTAGTGTAAGACCTATAAAATGATGCATAATAACCTTGGTTGCTCAAACTGGTACCAAAATACTCATTGGCTGATGGACTATATATATATATTTACTAAAACATATTATTTCGAATCCTGAAAATATTTAAACCAAATCAAATTTTTTATTAAATATCATGAAAATATTTAAAATAGTTTTTATTGATATAATATAGTTTATTAATAACAAAATACCATTTTAGTAATTGATACCATGATAAAAGCTTTCAATATCATAATATTTTTGTTTAAATATGAACTTAAAATATTACTTTAAAACATTTTAAAGCAGTCTAAGTGTTCCCATTTTATCTATTTTTCAGTGCGGGATTCTATTGTGGTAGGCAATCAATATGAAAATCAATATCTACAATTCCTAGCACATGAACGAATAATTGAAAAAGTTGATAAAATGGTTGCGATGATGTCTAAATTCAATATCAACTATTATATTAAAAAAAAAACACGAGCTTTAATAGCATATTATTGTCCATAGAGTATTCATATGGAGAAATGACTCCTGTGTTTTGGTTGTATACATTAAAAAAATAAATATAAAAATCTTCCAATTAATTGTAGATTTCAGTTAATATATCTATTTTCAATTTAAATGGAAACGAAAACAAAATACGATACTGCTCGTCTGCCCCTGCTTATGAGTTGTAATAGCGTAAATAAATATTTGTTTTTTGCGTAACTAAATGGATAAAAGGGAAACAATTTATTTATTAATAGGTAATATAAACATAGAAAGCTGAAATAAATGATGTGAATATACACATTCAAGCATATTAATACTTTATAATAACAACAAATTTGCATAATGTACTGGTTTGAAAATTAATATACAAATGGAAATGATGAACAATTACCTATACTAAGAATATATACAATACATACCAAAAATATGTAATGTTGCAGTCTAAGTCTTGCATTTGGAAAAACTAAACGCTCAGATTTTAGTGATTACAGCAGTCATAAATAGTATTTCTAATACTAAATCATTTGCCAGGGTAGACAGGAATGGCGGCCATTAATATTAACGAAATCCTATTAACTATAAACTTAGATTTGCTATATATTATGTACTCATTGTAATTAGGTATGGTAAACTTATAACTCGCAAAATATAGTTTTAATTTATTTTTAAGTCAGAGTCCATAGCAACGCTCTTAGAGACTGTTATTGTCTTTGTTGTAGTTGTTTTATTAGACTTTTAAATATATTATTATTATTACTTAAAAGACATTTCAAATATTATTTCAAATCGAATCGATCAAAGCCATATTTAAGGCCGTGATCAAGTACATCATTTCGGTATTATGTGACTAATCCATTTGCAATATTCAATACACACAAATTAATTGCATTAAATTTACGATACCAGAATGGGTTTAGTTTGCTGAGTAAGACTTTTGAGAGTGAACAATCTCCCTAATTCTGAAGCTATTGAAAGAAGGCCCTTCACTATAACATTGCCTATTATACAGGGATGCTGTAAAACAGCAATTTTTTTCTTATTCATAGCTCATTGTTCACAAAATTGAAAACAATGCAATTGGTGCATAATTCATGGACGTGCAATAATCGTTCTATCTATCTTAACAATTGACAGTTATCAGCTCATACATACATAATATTATATAGTCAACTTATCCAACGCATCATTTTAACGACAGTCCTAAGAGTGTTATAGCTTCCAAATAATGATATCCATTTTCCCGACTCACCTGTGCCACATACCATAAATATTTCGCAATTAAGAGGAAACGACTAGAACAGTGTTGTTCTCAGAAATCGATTAAAACCGCATTATATGTGCATACCTACCTACCTATACACATATATATCAACTCATATATATTTTTAGGAAACAATGGAAATAACTTCGGGTTGAAGTTCTAAGAAGAATTCTTTTTTGTAATTTTATGTTTCTATTTTGTGACTGCTCGCTGCTCGCTCTGACTGCTCGCTTTGAAGCCTAAGAACAAGTCAGTGTAACACATGGTCCAACTCTAATATATATATACTTAATTCCACAAAGTCGAAGCGTAGGTTTTATTGATTACAACTTTGTATGGAAAACTTGGCTGTATAAAAGAAAAGCCACGATTGTGTACACTATTTGCAACATTCATAATGCTATAACTTTGTAATTGTTATTGTATAATAAATAGAGTCTACAGATTAGGAAAACTTTGCACTTAAAATGGGGCTTTTCAGACAAAAGAGTAATTCAATTCAATTTCATTTTAATTAATGTCACAGAAATCAAAGAAATATTAATTTAGACACGTATAATTTGCCTATATGTACGTCAATTAGAAGACCAGAAAAATTTAATGTAACACTTTGAAGATTGGATTTAGGTATTACTATAGCAGCGCCTGGAGTTTGGTAGTATAGTGCGGTTGCACACTGAATCATACAGCCTTGTATGCCAATATACAATTTCAAGACACTTGGCAATATATCCTGAGAGAATAAAGACAGTTAAACTGAATAAAATTGCAAAGTTGAATGTGATAACCACATCAGCTAAATTAAAAAAAAATTATGTACAAATATGTATTTTACAATTAATAAAATAAATATATAACATTTCGAATTTTAAAAAAATTATTTTTTATAAAAAGCTACTTTTTATTGTATTTTGTTCATTCCCAAATCACACAAAAATACGCTTTAAAGTATTACAAACGTATTCTTAAAACGTATTAAACGAATGTTTGGAATGCAATTCAAAGCTATACTTGTTTAAATCAGACAAAATTATTTTTTTAAAGTTTTAAAAGTATCCCCGGGATTCTAGACTCTCCTCCCAAATCTGAGCTCTGATTTTGAAATAAACAAACTAAGCAATATAAGCCTCAGTGACTTTCTCCAGAATATGGTTTTAAACCTTTGATCGCTGTATATTCACTATTGTGAACCCTGAATGTCACCTGTCACTCTGAAAAAACATCCCTCTTTAAAACATGCGCATATCTCTCACAGAAGTTTTAAACCACAATAATCAACAAGTGACAACTTTACAAAATAGAGATCTGAATCACAGCACAGATGGGCCATTATTTTCTATCATCTTCTCCATATGTTCCATCACAGCTGTTAATGCCTTGCTCATGCGCTGCTGGGGAAATGTGGGCAATTGTTTATCAAGAAATCTGGCAATATCATCAGTCGAGGCATAGTTTGGACGTAGTGCTTCTAAACGTGGGAAAACATGTCTATCACATAAGTTGACGTCGGGGAATAGGGCGGCTGACGAAGCAACCTCGTGTTTCTTTCTTTACTATGATCAATGGTCACTCGAGCTACATGTGGACGAGCATTATCTTGCTGTAGTCCCATATTTTCTGGAGTATGGGCTGCTTTTGTTGGACTTCGTAAAAAGTTTCCGTGTTTTCCCGGCATTGATTGTACCTCTCGCTGTTTATTGATTCATTGGGTTGTATTATTTTATACAAAGAACTGTTTCTTTTCATAGAATTATTCGAAAAAAATTTCCATAGATTTGAAAGGTTGATTTTTTATTCAATATTTATATAATAATAATATATTTGTGATATTTATGCATTCAAAAAATATAAATAATTTGTCACATATTTCTTATTTGTTATTCATTCCGTTGAATTTGTAGACAATTTGATTGAAAATATAACTTACTATGCTTTTCAGTCTAGCTGAATTGAAGCTGTTTTAATCTGCAAATTGAAATGTGATTTTCTTGTAATATAATAATAAGAAGTCTTATAAATGTGACGTGTTGTGCCTCCCAAGAATGACTTTTCTCATTTTCAATTTACATTTCCAAAGTTTTCCCTTTTATGCAAGAAGTACTTCAAGAAACCTGACAAGATTAAAACGAATTCGAGCTCGTCTAGTTATAGCTAATAACTCAATAAGGGGTGGAAAAAGAGTCAAATTTACTCATTTTAGGAAGTTGAATCGAAATTTTCCTTTTCTATAAACTTATATTAAAAATCTTGATACTCATAAGAATAATTGCTTTTTTAAATATAAACAAAAACTACGCAAATTTAAATAGAGATTATATATTATTTAACTATGGATTTTCAAATAAAAATACCTTCCATAATTGAAATAAATCATTTTTATTCTCATATGTACATATATCTCCCAAGATACTTTAAAAGGCTGTCGTTTCGTTACTAAGGCAACCACCATCTAGAGGCCATCAAGGGGATATCGGAGCAGAGGTGGACTTTCTGTCATAGCTCCCTTGACAACAGGGTCATTTAAGTTCAAATATCACATATTTCTTTAAATATGATTACATTTTAAAATAGCTGCAATACTTGACCTGAAATGGCCCCATTGCTACTGGGAAATGCTATAGAACCAGCCTAAATAAAAATATGTTTTTAAAATATACTAATCAATCCATCGATTAACTTACACGCTGAACATCTACTGAACATCTGCTGAACATCTACTGAACCACATCACAAACTTAGTGGCAGTCTCGGTAACATAATTCAAACATCTATTTCCCGAACAATTGCGTTGGAAAAGGATATTCCCTCTGCCAGATAGTCGCCCAAAACGCGACCTATTATGTCGACTTTACAGGTTTCTAGTTTTCCAGAATACGACAATTGCAAGCGTCCCCCGAATTCTCAAAAAAATGGAATTAATAATTGCATGTCAAGTTAATTGGTAGATGCCCCCTTTCTCTGTCGCCAATGGATACCTCAAGGGTCGCGCATTGGCAGCTCCAGTGATAATCAACAAGCGGTGTGACTATTAACGTCGTTCTATATTTGATTTAAAATTTAATTATCTCAAGAGCTACTGTCAATTCTCCATCAACGCGGTGATTTACCCTGGCCATAGTTTATTAATTATTAGTATCATGTAATGTTACCTTCAAATCATTCCACCTATATTCTGCACTGATTCTGTTTCTTTATACTAGAAGTTGGCATTTATCCCGAGAATGAATATAATTTATCCCGAGATGAAGCATACTTAATTATAAGCTGCGTTCTAAACGACTTTATTGAGAGGTACATTTGATTTGTGTTGAAATTAAGATTTAATTCAAAAACAACTTATACTTCAAAACAAAGGACAAACATTTTGTTCTACCTTATAAACAGATAGATTGGCTAATTATCGGGAAATGGGTGTAACAATTTGAAGGAGTGAGATTGTGAAAGAAAATCAATAACCTTTTAATAAGTTTAATCTCCCGATATTCTAAAATATTCTAAAGTTTGAGATCCAATAAAACTTGCGTAGTATTTCCAATAATATTGCACAATAAAAAAATGAATTTCTGTCGGCATTTATATATGTAATATATATGTGTTGAAGTGCCTTTCTGGTAAGTTATATTACTTTTATAATGAAATGAGTAATAAAAAGAGTTAAACGCGATTTAATTAATCCCAATTATATACGTTCACTATCCACTACTTGCAACGGAAATAGCCTACAAATCAATACAGATATCAAGAAGAAAGCAAGTAGCATCTACTAGAGGCTATTTATTGATTCAATCAAGATCTATTTGGTAAAAGACTTCGCCCTAGGAGAGGAATGGATCAATAAGTAGTATAGTGGGGAAGTCTAAGGTCTAAGGGGTCTCCTAAAACTCCCGATATAGCAAGCATCCCTGACAATTGCATACGGTGTTAAAGTCTCGATTAGTAGTAATTTATGTTTGAAAGCTATATGTTGAGTGCGCCGTTGTTCAATACAACTATATTTTACATCGTTTGGTGCGCTTATATAGCAGAAATGAGCAATTACTCTCAGAGTGGTTATTGATCCAATTCATTGGTTTTGACACTTGGCGGAAATTAACAATTTGTTAATTGATATATTTTTTTATATTTAAATGCGTGATTCATGGATATAGTTATAACAGGCCACATATTTTCTACCAGTTTATATGCATCGTTGCGTTGGAAACACACACGAATCACTGCCTACCTCACACGAACTTTATTTAACACGAAATCTGCGGAAATGTTATTTCCTTCCATTTTCACGTATATTACATGTTTATGTGGCAAAATATCAAGAAGCAATATTTAAATAATTTGAAACACTTTTTTAAAGTCAATTTTATTAGTTCAATTTTTTGTAGGCATTTAAATAAAACATTTAATTGTACATTTCGCAAGAATTCCAATTTAACGTAGATTTTTCAGTTTTCTTGGCAAATAAAAGGATCGCTAATACTGATGATAGCTACAATTCATAACTATTATTGATTTCTAGTATCGATTTATTAGTGATGGATTATATCTAGTTCTAGTCATGGCTAGTATTGATTTCCGATAAATCCCATTCATAGAAAGCTGATGACCCCGAACATCATGGAGATTAGACGATGCGGTAGCATCGTCAAGCCAAGAACAAGAGCGTCAGTGATTAGCTTGAGAGATGGTAGCAGCTCTAG
>JAYRBW010080084.1:0-23834 GCA_036023295.1 Invenusta paracnida | reverse complement strand
TTTGCATGGCGGTAGGGCCCCACTTTAATAGAAGGCATTGCTGCTTGATGAAACGGCTCGATAATGAAATTTGTCATGTTGAGGAGAGCAGTGTTGGTGTCCAAACGGTAAGAAAACGAATAGCCTAGAGAGAGAGTGAGGAGAGACGACCGTCCAGTAGCTCGCAAGAAAACAGAATGACTAAAACAGGAGAAAGTATTCCTTATATACTCTTCCTGTTCTGGCCGTACTCGATCGTGATTGGTCGAGACTACACCCCTCCTCCCACGCAACAGTCGTTCAAAAGTGCACCGGACTCCAAAGTGCATCTGAGCATGAACCAGCCCCCCCCCCCGCCCGTCACGTGACTGAGTTTGAAACGCTCCTGCCCTACTACTACAAAACTTTACTAAATATACAAAAAAGTTAAATTCTCCAATAATTGTAAAAATAAAATTCAATATTTCTTCAAAAGAAATGATTAATTGTTCGAAATACGATTTACTAAAGAAACAAGGATTGACTCGATTATATATTACTTGGAGTATCAGGACTTCATAGATCGATAAAAAGTCGGTGAGTTCTGAGGAAGGTAACTCTTTAACCCTTTTCTATAATTTGTAATTTAATATTCCCAGTAATGCATCTGCGGCTTCTAATTCGGGAAATAATGTAATTCAGGAAATGACCTACATCTACAAATTGCAGCATTAAACATACAGACTCACACAACTGAATTTAAAGAAGAGCGTATAGCATATACATATACATATATTATCGACAAACTATAGAGACTATGCATACTCACAAATACTGCACTACAGATCAATAGGTGTCAATACACCACTCGTAAGTTGGGAAAATCGACAGAAAATTACTACAGAGTTATAAACAAGGGAACATCAGTCAGGAATAGTGTTATGCAGGGGCTACTCAAACAATCAAATTACTCAATCACTCATCCACTCTTCTTGGCAGCTATGAATACACATTAATTACCATGGAGACAGGATTTCCAGGATAAATTCAATTACAGATTAGATATTACTCATGAATGAACTATGTATATAGGTATAGTGTGTACACGTATAGCTGCCATATTTAGAGTGTAGCAATTTGAAATTATAACGCCTTACTATATGCTGAAGGTTCAGAATATACCGTATCAAAGTAGGTATGTGTCTTTGGAATACATTATGAAAATGAAATATAAGCAGTGTTGTTGGATGTCTACAGCAAGAAACAGCAAGAAACATTAAAAATGTGTCTCTCCTATCGAGGTGATTTCTTGGCATCTGGTGTACATTCTTCTCTACACGTCCAATGCTTACACGCAGAATTGAATACGGCACAAATCAATAAATTTGAAAATATTTCACCTATAAAGAGAGGTAAAAGTCTGCAGAATACAGTGAAGATGGAAGATGTAATATAACGGAAGATGGGGGTATCAATTATTTATAATTAACTTAACTGTGCATCTGCGCAACAGTAATCAAAATATCCATTCAAGATAAGTAGGTACGTATTTTAAAAATAGAGGCGTCTTTCTTAAAAAGGGACACATTGCGTCACAAGAAAAAATAGTTGAAATTCATGTATTTGACTAAATTTGCATAAAAAAATATTTAAAAAAGCAATATAAGCAATTTGTGCATACAATTAATGAGTAATAATAATAAAATAAATTTAGATTGTTGAATGTAAATCTAACTAGAAAGAATTAAAATAAACAAAGCTTTGTATGTAGATGCTAATTTTACAATTGATCTCCGTTAGTTTGCAAATCAAATGTAAATCTATATGAATATTGTAAAAAATAATTTATTAGAAAAAATAAAGTAAACTAAATTTTACTTTCGAAATAAAATTATATAAACCATTTCTAAATAGCAAAAAAAAAGAATACACTTAAATAAAAAATCCTTTTAAATGATTTTGTTCGTGTATATGAACGTTATATTATAGATGCTTTAGAAAAATATATCTTATCTGTTGTAATATTTTAGACAGTAAATAAGAGCTCAAAAAACAATCTGTATTACATTTTGTAAGTTATAAATAAACTCAGTTAAATATATTTGTAATAAACATTATAAAGTTTGGGTAAATTACAGCCAAAAAGGTCATCTAAAATATAGTTACAATTATGATTACTTCTGAGAATGCTATACTGAAAAATGAAATATATCAAAAAAACTTTATTATGTTTAACAGTTATACATTATTCATTTCAATTATCTCTTTTTCAAAACAATATTTGCAAATTGTTTAGCCCATAAAGTAAGATAACCGAGAGAGAAAATTGTGTATCGATTAGTTTTGTTTTAATTGAAAGAATTCTGTGCAAAGTAAGACTTGTATAATATATTGAAATCGATAACTAACATAAAATTTCATCCTTGTTAATTTGAAAAATAAATTGGTTTATAAGGGAACATTTCGTTTGAAACTTCTTATAGAAAATATAATATAATCGATTCTAAATAAATATTTATAGAAAAATCAAAAATTCATGTTACTAAAAAATAAAATTTAAATCTAATTCTAGTTGCTTGTTTAAATAAATTATTTACCCCTTTGAATTCCTCCACATGCTAAAATCTCTTTACTAATTTTTTTATTACACATTTAGACTAACACTCAAAAGCCAAAAAGCAATCCAAATAATTATCTTACTAATTACAATTTTTGTTTCAACTTTACATTATCCAAACTGGAATTCCAATAAATAATAAATATCAATATTTAACAATTCCATATATCTTGGGTTTATAATCATATAATTCACTTAAACATTATTAATTGTCTGAATTTGTAAATTATGATGCAGAATAATTGCATAATGATTCGTTATCACTTTAAAATATGGCTAACATTTTTGCCCAATCTGCCTTCATAATATATGTTATTAACTTTACATGTTAATATAAACGTCAATAATACATTCCATTCAGAAAGTAATGATTAAATATTACATTCAATAAAATAATATTCTTCGAATACCATAACTGATATATCTACCTATTTGGTATATCTATAAAAAATATATTCACAAATATATATTTAAAAAACTCATATCCAACAATTATTAAAATTGCATTAATAACAAAAATGTACAAAAAGAAGTTGTAGTAAGCAATAATTTTTCAAAATAAAGACTTAATAACACCTCAGTTTGAATCGGCAAATCTTTCTTATAATGAAAATATAGAAATGTGAGAAGAGGTGAGGGAGAGAGAAAGATGGAGAGAATAAAGTACTTTCCCACTTTCGCCAAGTTCTTTCAGAGAGAAAGAAACATCCAAAAAAGATAAATCGGTCAAAGCATCTTACTTTAATTGCATTGACATAATGAGAATATATGAAATACAAAATACACTTCTATTTTCTAATGATATAATATGTAAAATTATCAGAATGATTTGCACAATAATTGTTTTATAACAACAAAGTTATCTATACTTTTTCCAACTTTTTTAAAGGAACAATATATTCGGTTAGTAACATAGGTATTCTATATTATATGTATTCACCTCCTTTTTCAGAAGAAGGATTGACTGACATAGATTTCTATATATTATACATAAAATAAAAGCAGTTATGAAATTCAGAGTAAATGTTATCTGCAAGAAATAAAGCCTTAAAAAAACAGTTAGCAACTAAATTCTTCTGTTTCTCAACAAATCTCTAACGGTGAAAATGAACAAGGTAGAGAGAGAGAAAATGTTTTTGTATGCTAAATACAGTTTAGATACATATATATATATAAATATATGCAATATATTTCACGCCTTTAGATTTTAAAGTTCACCCTTCAAACATTTACAATGCATATTATGAATAGATTTATTTTCATTTTCATATTTATATTTATAAATTGTACTTTAATGTCCATTAATAATAGTTTATCCGATACTAACTACTTGGGAGTAACTTTTCGCATCGATCAATTACAAGCTTTTTAAGGTATAGCCTCATCATTTTAGTCTGTAAGTCATGAAAAGTTTATGTATGCACAATATAATATTCTTTTAGTAAAAAATGCATAAGAACGAACAAACAGTATATTAAACAAATTTATACAAAAGGTGTCATGAAATATGAATATTTGTTACAGTTGCATTACAATATTTTAAACAAGGGAGAAATATTTACATTATAAATATACACAGACATATTCTAGAAAATATGATTTCTTGTTTTTTTAACTCTGAATATTTCGACAAAAATATGACGAAAAATTAAATATGATACCGTCAAAGAAATATAATTATGGTCTTCATCTTAAAATCATTGAGTTGAGTCTCCATGAATTTGTTCTTTTGTATAGATGAACGCATGAGATGAAACAATGTACTGCAATTAAGTCATGATAATGTAATTATAAGGTACCATACTGATACGTACGAGATGAAAGTTTGGGTTGCAATGTAAAAGCTTTCGTCCGTTGCGGCTAAGTCTAAAATAATCCTAGTTATCGGCATATATTTGACAGCGCTAAGGTACTCTTGAATCAGTAGCAGAGGAAGTAGCCAAAGTTGAGATGGATGTCAGAAACAAAATCACTCGCATCGAGGATTGAGTTCTACTCAACGTGAATGTGAAGGATAATCAATAAGTTGAAAGGATCGATAAATAGCGGTAATATCATAGCGAGGCTTAATAAAATCATATGTCGAGCGAGTGACATTTTTTTAAAGAGCGATGAATTTCTGCCTATATTATAATATGTGGTAGTTTTAATTAAATAAGAGTAAAATCATATACATGAAAACATAGAAAAACCCGAGAGGATATTTACTTTGATATAATATAGTAAAAACTATTGTTTGTTTAATTAACTTTTAAATATTTAGAAAGTATCAAAGCACGTTGGAAAAATGTATTTGAGAAGTAAAAAAACATCTATAATAATTGAATAAGAAAAAAGTTAACGTAAATTTAATATACACGTTTTAATAAATGAAATATCAAAAATAACATATTAGTATTCTTGAGTAAAGCAAAAAATAATCAAATAAAACATTATTCAATATGCCCTTAAAATAGTTCAATTTCAAAAAGTGCACTAATCTAAACACCAAATCATCTAAAATTGACACACATATACATGTGCATATATATATGCAAATCACTAACACAAGTTAATTTGTTTTGATGAAAATGTATAAAACATATCTATAACGATGTTATACTTGACTAACATCATTACAAATATTAATGCGAAAACATCAGAAAATAGTTGCATTTGAAATTCTGTTTGTATTTACATCGGTACAGAAAGAAGATTTATTTTGCATATAAAATAAAAACGTGGAATTCTGTCACATTTCACTAACTATAATGCCACCGTATATGTACATTTTGATGATGTATAAATTATATTGGATTGCTTACTAAATTGTATTATAACTAATTAATAAAAAATTAAGTGTTATAAATTGAATCCCTCTTTATTTTCAATTTTATTTTAAAATCTTGCAACACTAATTTCAATATGAACAGTCATGTACACAACTTCATAAACATATTATGTAATACAGTGTTTTATTAGGCAATCATATAATATTGTACTATTTCATCGTTTTCCCTTTTCGGTATGTATTACAAAAGAGAGTTCAAGCATCCTTATTGTCACAGCAGATATGTTGTACGAAACATATAGTTAAACTTATTACCGGACGGAGAACCATTTTACTACATTATTATAAACATTTCTCTTCCTACGACATATGCTTTTTTAATATTTACATTTTAAATAAAATTCCTTTTAAGAGAAGAACGAAACTGTCAAATATTGACGCCATATATTGTTTATATAATTTATTTAATGTTGCAGAAAAGATTTCGTTATGCATTTGGAATACTTAGCACTACAGTACAATACATATACAAATAAAATATTATCATAAATTATCATAAAAATAAGTACATATTTATCGATAATTTTTATTGTTTAATGGTACATACATATAAATATAATTATAGTAATAGTAATGTCTACAGAGTCATCATCATTATTTTAATTGACTTTTAAAAGAACGAAAACCTATATTCAATATAGCATATAGGTATATTAAAATCAAACAATTGCGACCTTTTAAAGTCTAATGACCTGATAGGAAATATCATTTCTATACATTATTACGCTGTGTTACACTAAAATTTGCCAAAAATGTTAAAATTCAGAAAGGCAATAAGCATAACTTTTTCTACAAATATCGACTTTATCATAGAGAACGTATAACTAGCTACACGTGCATGCATAAGATAGGTTTTACAAAACATATTCAAGAAAAGGACACATGGTCTTAAGGAATCCAATAAACACACTTTAAAGGTCACAAAACCACTTTAGACGTAGTACCATGTGATACTCATACCAAATCCAAATCATATCAACATGTTTTTTATGGTATTCCACAGTATGCAAGACACCGGTATTCATATGACATGTTTACTCTTATGTGACACAATTGACCGTTGACAAATGTCCCTTTGAAATTTGGCAAAAAAACCTTTAAAAGAAAATCAATGTTTAGATTTTTAATGCCTCTCTTTAAAACCACGCAATAGCTGTAAGCTACAATGCTACACCTCAATTTACTGTGGTAATCTTTGGTATCATATCAAGACATAAAATCATCAATCATAATACCGTCAAAAAGCTTTCATATATAACAATTTAGCACGTAATAAATGTTATTAATATATTCACACTTTTAGATGAATTCATTTAGTCAAAGAACATAAAGAACATATGTTTATAGAGATACTTATTGGACACTTTTACTGAAAAGAACGTGTGTAGTTTGGTTATTAAATATCACACAGTAGTTAAAAATAAAACGTTGGCATAATTAAAATGCAGATGAATTTAACCACGAAGAATTAAAAAATGTAATTGCCGAATGGTTCGCTATAATAATTTTTGACTTACTGTAAATTTAGTGGCGTTCAATAGATGTTACATAAATGTTCGCTCTTCCTTGAAATTTTTTGTACATTTCAATAATTGTATAGTGCATAATATGTTTTATCCTAAGAAAATACTATATTGTTATATACATTTATTAATAAATAATGATTTCTATCAATAATAAATAATTAATTCATGTACCTATTATATAGGGCGTCCCAAAAACTAAATGTACGGTATTATTAAATCGTTTTAGCATAGAATTGTGCATTTATTCAGTCTAGCTCCTTGGGCTTCGCCCTCAATCCGATTTCTGAAATTCAATGCTCTTTACATTGACGCAATAGTTTTGAAACTATCTGAAATTTGCTTAAACTATCTAAATCAATAAAAAGGAACAAGACAGCGGATCCACATGGTCGCAAAAGATTTTCGAAAAATAGTAATGACGATTTTAGTGAACATAATTTGTAGTTCGGATCTAAAAATAATTTGCTGATGAAACATTTCCGTCGCTTCTAATAAATTGGAACAAAACGCCACATATTCTATGGCATAAACTATGACATGGATTTTTCACGTTACAAAGCCACCGATTTCAAGAAATGTTCAAACTTAAAAGACGTCGACTTTAGACACTTTTTAGATCATCTTTTCCTTATAAAGTAACGCACAGGTACCCGAAATTCAATATTCTAAAAACAGAACCATATCGGATTTCACTCTCTTCATTAAATTCGCCCAAAGACTTTCAACCAACGCCAATCACTTGTCAATAGATGACCGCTACTTATTCAAATTGAAATATAGCAATATTCCGCTTCATTTATCAATAAGACGATAATAGAAGAATAACTGGGGGAAGACAGGGTAGATAACTCACTGTTAATGGTGTAGATTAGGTCCCCAAAGAGCGGCCTGCTATTATCCCGCGAGAATTTGAGTGTTCTACCTCCGGTGATGCCAGCTGGGTCGACAATCTTCCAGGTGACTCCGTTATCAGTGCTCTTCTCCAGTGTGTATTTGGCCGGACTACCGAATAGCTGGCAGCGTATGGAGACACTTTGACTGACCTCGACCATTGCGGTCAGTTGGTCAACGTTGATTACATTTGGAACTCGGATGAGTTCTGGGGACATCCTGTAAGGAGACAGACAGTCAAATATGTAGAGTATTGGTTTAATTATAATCAACGCCATAATTTTAAACATTAGATTTTCGTCATGTTTATGAGAAATATATATAAAAACTGGGAATGTTATGATTTGTTAAGAAAATATATAAACTGTCGAAAGTTTTGAAAACCTATAATAAAAACCAAATATAAATAAATTTTAAAAATAAGCTATTGAAAAGATATGAAAAGTATTTTTAAATGTTTTATTTTGTTAAACTGCTCATTTATGTGCATACTCGTGTTATAACATTGAGTTAGCAAATATAAATAAGCATTCATATACAATCTTAGAAACCTTTAAAGTGCTTCAATAATATGTAGCTAATTAATTCGAAACACCCTCAAGTTTTATGTTTTAGTTTGTTTGCTAATAATGGTAATGACATTGTATATCTATACAATTTAGCATTTGTTATTGAAATCTGATTTATATGTATTTATTACCTAAGTTATAAAACTATTCAATAGATATTTTTAAATGAAGTTATATTCTTTCGTATATTGCGATGTATACTCGTAAATCGAAATTGTGTGTCTTAATTCTATTCAAAGTCCCCGTCGTAAGTGATCAATTAAACATGATACACATCAATAATTGTGGTTTCGAATAAATCGTAACGAAACAGTACCTATAAACTTATACACTTTTGAGATACGAAATACGAATCTATTTATAGGTTTTGTATATACTACATAATATGAGCTTTCCGTTAAATAGAATACAATCTTGTTGTGTTCCGTTTCTCTTTGGTTGGAAATTATCTTTTGGGAAATTGGCATAAGAGACGTGAGAAGTAGCAGGAGGGGGTGGGGAGCAAGCATAGAGCATCGAAAGAAAATTACAGTAGGAAGGAAGGAAGAAGGAAGGTTTTTATGAGTATAGCGTATGGAAGATCAATACTTATCCAGATCCACTAGTTGCATACGATTAGAGGAATATGTCTATATTGTATAGCAGAGTGTACTTCTGTGCAACACGAGAAAAGAAAACACTTAAGTATGTATTCTCAAAGAATGGGAAGGAAGAGGTGGCTTATATAAGTTTAATCAAATCTTTCCAATTTTAAATATACTTTGGAACAAATTCATTTATATAGATTTTATATCTTAGTTTTATTTTAAGGTTTGTTATTATAATACATTTGTGGTCATAGCACGTTGCTGTAAAAGTAAACATAAGAGAAAATGAATGCTTTTCTTCGAAAAAATTACACACTTTGTCTTTTTTAATCTTTTTCTTTTTGTATTTTGCAATATATTTAGTAATACATAATAATTTTTGTATAATATTTTATATTGCTATTTTTATTTACAATAATACTTAATATAATATTAAATATTATGACATTTATTATAATATTGTTAATAACTGTATTGATATTAATTATTTAAGTTATGTATTATTTTTCAATCTGCAATGTATTAAAAAAATCAAATGTTATCTAACATAGGCTCGTAGAATTTATTTATCTATTCATAATACTAGATAAATTTTATATGATATGCTTTTTAGCATAGCATGCACATTGGTTTCAATATATAAATGAACTCTCAATATGAATAATTTATTAATAGGCGAACAGGTTCAACAAATAATTTAAGATACGGTTATTGAATAACCCAATAAAAAGTTAATTTATAGCCTTTCTAACTACATATATGTGTAGATAGTTTATCCAAACATTAAAATATCTTTAACTGATTCCACAATCTTGATTAATTACCTTATAAGTAAATTGCCTGTTTGCCAGATAATATGAACATCAATTATAATAGTCGCTTTACTAACTAGTCTCTTTCTTGTAGTGTTTCTAAGAAGAGGGGGGACACCTTCTTGCCTCTATTTATGACTGTAACTATTACTACAAATCTTAATAAATAGAGTAGGTACACACATGTAATTTATATATTTTAATTTAATGATATATTGCTTGGCTGAACTCATTTTCTCTAATTAGCTTATTGTCATTCTTGTGAGGTGGATAGAATAGCTAAATTGATCATCGGTGTAATTTACAAACATAATTCCTAATGTGGATAATTTATTGGAACATACAGGAATACTAAATGCACTGTAAAGACCAAAAGCAAAAGTGCCAAAAAATTAATTTATACTATAAAATCGATAAACATATAATTACTTATTACTAGTTTCAAAAACAACGTTGTATAGCCTAATCTTCATTATGCTACTGAATATACCTACATTTGGTAAAACAGTTCAATTTCTAAACATGTCCCCTACTTTTTTACTATTCTTTTAGTGTACTGAGCTATGCAAATATTGAAACTTTTATCTCTTTTAACTGTTGTACGAGATAACTGTTATCTCGTATTGTAGTATTTAGGTGGTGTATATCAATCAAAAGAATGTTGTATTTGGTGTTGGTGCAAAAAGTTTCTAACAAATGGGAGTCGGAACGATCTTGCGTTTTTGTCCTATGCATTACTCAGTGAAAATAACTCACTTGTTAAAATTATTTGAAATATACTTGTGTTTTCCTTGCTAATACGATTAATTAAGCTGTTTTCTAAATAACAAATGGCCTTTAAGTGGACATTTTAGTTGAGCTTTGGCTGTACAGATAACACTAAAAATTGCCTATATCCCTATATCATTGTGTTTTGAATAAACAGTCTCGTGAGTTGAATATACACTCATTTGTAAACATACATTTAAAGTATTTTTCGATATTATAAAATCAAAAGATGCAATAGTCACTTATGGCATAAATTAAGATGATTTTGTCAAATTTATAATTTGATAATTACGTAAAACTCAAATAGTTTGTAATATTTCATGCTTATCTACACTTGTATAAGTTAATGTTTGCGGCGTTCGGTCATTTTATCACTGATAGCAGTCATAAAAACTTATATGATCTTACTTGAAGAATCAAAAGTTGTCAAAAGAAAGAAAATTATAAAGTAAATATATTTTGCTTTTCAGATTATGTTTAATTAAAACTTTGTTATTAAATCAAAAACAAGAATGTAATCGTGAATATAAATTTTGTTTTGAAAAACGAAAGTTTTGAAAAGCTGGCTATGTCAAATAATTGGCTTCCACTCGATTTTTGTGCCAAAATAGATTTAATTAGCCTTATCAAGTCAATGTAGGGGTGCTGAATATAAAATGTTATTCACACATGAATAAATCCTGTCAAAAATTCAGCAGCATTATCTATATAAAACTTGTATATAATAAACCTTTTTTAGAATCATGTTGATATAAAAATGTTATTGTTTTTCACGTTATAAGGCAAACTATAATAGTTTTACAGTGTTTAAGTAGTCTTGATCATGATTTTTGTTCTACAAGATTTAATCTTTGATGGTCTGACCTGATTTATTCTGCATTACTTTCAAGAAAGGTAAATACAACTTTTTCAATAGCATGTTGATATGTTAAATAGATTTAGTTTATGACTTTAAAACAATATTTTGTCATAGCTGTGGTTCAATAGGTTTGTATATTAATGTACATATATATATAATTGAGTTTCACGAATAGTATCTTCGTATAATACTAAATAAATTTCAGATTACGACCATTTATAATAGCACAATATATCATTTTATTAAAAAAACGGGGGAAATGGCAGCCATTTTAAACTCAAAATTAAAATATGAAGATGCACGTGAAACAAATGGTACACAATTTGTATTAATTCAGCAACCCAAAATTAACTGAATACCTAACTAGGTTAACCAAATTCACTTTGGCACAAAAATCTAGAAGGTTTACATAGCAAACCGTACTAGTATTAATGATATAGGATTATATTTGTTTAACTAAATTACTGAAATGGATTTTGTCAATAAAAAAACAATTATATACATTTTGAAAACAATTTCGATAGAAGATACATGCTTAGTTAAAAATATAGCAAATGGCCCAAAATTGTTTCTTATTTAAAAAATATATTATTTTGCAACAGCGCGTATAAATCGCAAAGTTAGAAACGCAAATAATACGTCTATAGTTCTGAAAAAGGGTTTGAAAACATGTCATTTACGTTATCATATCACTCTTATGCAGCTTACTTTTGAAGGGAGAAGACGACGATATTACCAAAGCTCATCTTAATGTTGCTCATGAGGGCACACTCAATGGAGCTATTAGCGGGCAGATCATAGGGATTTATTTGGAGAATTCGGGTCCCAGGAGATCCCTGAAATGTCTTGTAGGTGTGAGCCGGTGCTTTGTCATTGATTTTCCACACCACAGATGTGCCTGGACCACTCTTGGTTACATCCCAGGTACATATGAACTCCGTGTTTTTTCTTTCTAACACTGGGGCTGGTGGGTTTATTCGCATCTCCACGACAACAGGATCATACTCTTCCCAGACAATCTCGTTCCATCGATCATAGATCACCGAGCCATCCATAATGACATCCACTACGCAGTAAACCTTCTTGGGGACGCGAGAAGTGTCCAAAATTCGCATCTTCTTCAAACCATCAAGAACCTCGACTTCAGGCGTCTTCTTGTCGTAGCGAATGATTACGGGGCGTTGGTAAAGGATGTCGTAGTACATCCAGGACTTGACATTCTCTACAGTCACATCAATGGGGCAGGAAACCTCGTAACTGCCACCACGGGCTACCGGGACATTTGTCACTGCTAAAGAGGTCTGAGGGTTGGGGCGAGCCACTTTGAGGTTGAATGCAAACGGCATTGCTGAGCCGGTGGGTGCTTCACAGCTGTATTTGCCATTGTCCGCGCGTGTGACGTTTTGCACAACAAGAATAAGTCGGTCTTTCTCATCTGTGAAACTATAGACACGAAGTTTGGTCGAGGCGGCGTTACGTGATTGAACCGGTGCCCCCTGGTAAGTCCAGCGGAGACCGGCAGCGCCTATGGAGTTACAGCAGACAACTTCGAGGTCGTCCTTGGGTGAGGCGGAGAGGGCACCGGTAGTCCCGTCTCCCTCCATAACGGGAATGACGCGTCGGTAATAGGCGTAGATAGCTACCTGGTCAGAGCTGGAGCAATCGAAGATGCCGGCCACAGGGTTGAACCAGAGTCCCAGGAGTAGGACGACGAGTGATAGGAGAGATGACATGCCGATTGACTGCGTGGACTCACTGTGAAGGACTAAAATCAAAAGAGACAGTAATGAATACGAATCTATTGATTTCATATATAACACAAATTTGTAAAACAACAAAAGTATTAATATTAATACATACAATTTCGTTTACTTAATAATAATTCAACTTAGTGACACCTCATGCAATAGGGTGTTGTTTTCATAATTCCTTCTCAGACTGGTTAATATATTTAACGCAAAGTATATCATAGAGTTAAATAATATATATATTTATTTTTTTACACAATTTAATGTATTATCTTTGTAAAATATCTAACTAAAGAAATTCATATACAAAATTAAATTCTCATTTATGCAAATACCATTATTTATATTAGGGTGTTGTTAATAAATAGTTAAATGTTTTAAACTTGTTCAATTTTTGGACTATTTATAAAATGTAGAATAGAATAAAGAGAATATTTCAGAGAATGTTCATAATTACAGAGAATAAATTGTTATCTACAGTTAGAGACGGTATTTAAGGAGAATAACACTTTTCAATTAATTTTACATAATGTACAAGCATATAAGCATCATAAAAATCACCTTTAATGAGTTTAACTAATTGTTGTTATAGTTTTTAAAAGATATTTTATATGGATCACTAAAGAAAAGGGTATTAATTTTCATTTTAGTATAGAAAAATTAGCACAGGGATTTTCGAAGGAACACAATTTTTTAATGGTATATTTAAACGATTCAGGGGTAAATTAAAATTATTTTCCTAACATTTTACATTAATAAGAGTGTTTTTTGAACACTAAATGGTTTATATCAAATCAAACTAAATATAAATATCTAAATACCTATAGGCATATTTGTATATAATTATTCTATAAAACAATTAACTTTGTAAAATTTTAGAAGGTAAACAATATGCTGTTAGACACTTTTAAACCATTTTATTTATCCAAATGACTTTGAATAGAAATATTTATTTTATATTTTAATAATCAAATACATGAATTTAATACTCATGAATAATAATTGATACATAAAATAGCTATGGGAAATAAAATACCAAAATAAATAGAAACATAATTTAATTAAATGCTCTTTTCAAATAGTATAAGTAGGAATAATTTACCTGAAATAAATAATAGTAAAGAAACATAATTAAAATGTGTGTCAGTAATAATTTAATATGTTTTTGCTTTCTTATATGTAATGCATATAAAAATAGATTTCGAACATTTTGTATAAAATGATAATACATGATAATGTTTTAAACAAGTATTTTTCTGAAAAACAAGTATACGTACTTATTTTATTATAAAATGTTCGTGTTAGTAAAATTAATTCTATGAATATTAAAAGTAAATTTATATATATAATACAATTTAAAATAAATATATAGTCAAAATGAAATTTGATAAAATTATTTATGAGTTGTTTTTGAGTATAATTTATAATAAAATACAATAGCAAGACAAGTATTTTATATAATTTTGCATAACTATAAAGAAATTAACTATAAATTTAATAAATGAAAACATTTTGATTATAAAACGATATCATATTTAACATTATTACCTTTTAAAATTAACTTAATTAAAAACTTGATAATGAACATTAATAAATGTGAAATAGTATATATGTATTTAAATATTATTTGTCATTTCTAAACTTGTTGTGTCTTTAATTTGTTATTTAAAACTTAGGTGGTGTGCATTCAAATAAAAGAAGACATGCACTGAAAAAAATTAAGACTAACAGTACCATAAACCCCAAAAATATATTTTTAAACATATTTATTGTATATTTTGAAATTTTGATAATCATGTATATATATTTAATAAATATACTAAATGTGTCTAACTTTATATCAGAAACTCTGTAGCCTACAATATTTGTATACTAACAAATAAAGGTTATCAAATTCCAAGAATAAGACTCAGATTTCAATTATAAAAATTATTCAAAAGATATAATGTCATTGGTATTGATTTAAGATACACATTATATAAATGGGTTCGTTTCCAACTTTATATAAGGGCTGATATTGCTTAAGAAATTGCTTTATATATTAAATAAATAAATATTAATTTTAAGAAATGATGTTTTGTTCAGATTTGAATGTTATGAATCTGTACAAAATATGTTATTAATATGTAAATACCAAATTAAAAATTAATTAAATAAAGTAAAATAGAAATCTAAAAGATTTTGTTCTAAATGGGTAAAAATCATGATTCAGGTGTACTTTTGTGGTAATAATTTCTTGGGTATAAAATTCCAAAAAAAGCTATAAAGAATATTTTTAATATAAATCTCTCTAGACAGTCAAACCCTTAAATCTTAATAAAGTAGTGAGCTTAAAAACAGTTATTTTAACTGATTTTAAAAATATGCACCTTATGTTTTTTAACTAAATATTGTTTTTTCTCTGGCATTATATCTGAAGAACAATAATAATAATGTTTTTTAGAAATTTATAAGTGAATTATATATTAAAGGCTGCTATATCACAAATGAATTTTTTTGTAATATCTACAAAACCAATTTTAACTTATTGTTATAAAAATATATATCTGATATTAAATATTTTGTGATTGCTCTAAAATTTTGATATTTACTCATAAAAACCTTATATTTGATTGACCTTGTAGGTCATGTAGTTATTACTAGTAGTTAATACTAGCTAGATATAAATACATTTGCAATTATTGTGTATAAAAACTGATAATAATCAAAACTTGTTGAATGAATATATGATAATATATATATATATATTATATTGATATAATTGATATAAGTATAAATGAAATAATATTCCTAAAACTTAATAAGTTGCTTTTGTAACATAGATTGATCTTATAATTCCCATAATCTCATGAGATAAAGATAATCCCAGTTATAAAATAAATTTCGATGATTTCAGAAACTTTAAACAGTTTAATAAAATTTAAATCTGAAATAGATCAATTTTGATAAAAAATATATATCAAAAATTGTGCAAACTGTTATTTTCTAGTTAAATCTATATTATAGGCCATATTATTTGTGATATATTTGATTTGTGAATATTTTAGTTAAGAAATTTTGAAATATAAGCTATATATATTAATTGTATAAATGTATTGACTAAGCAATAGTAAACATAATTATTGAATTTTCAGATAAAAATATCAGCTTATAAATACTGAAGATTTATAAGATAAATATTTTGAAAATAAGATATATATATATTTAATTAAATGCTGTATAATACTTAGTTCATCCCATAATTATGTTCATATTTGTCTAAAATGTCTATGCACTATAATTCAAATTAGATTTCTGTGTCAACTGTTTTCAAATTTTAAATTTTAATTTTATAGGAGTTCATAACTGTAAATAATTTATTAATGAAAAAGAATTGAAACAAAACTAAAAATCATTTATTTATTAAACTAATTGTCTACTAAACTACACTGTATAATCCAAAACTAGTCTCAGGAAGGTGGTGGTGATGGTACACATATAGATGGCAACAGGAAAGGTGCTGGCAGGTCAATATCCAGCCAAACTGAAGATCATGTGAAGTGAGAGAAATGTTTGAAGAGAACAGCCACATTACCTGTCAAGAAATAGAAAAGATGACTTAAATTCTCTATTCTACTGTCTATCATATTATCACAAATGATTTAGAATTTAAATAAGTTTATTCAAAATGGGTGCCACACGAGTTTACAGAGGCTCAAAGCAAAAAAGGGTTACCATGGGTAGAGGCATAATGTGTTTGCTTGCAATACCCAAGATCAAGCATTGACTTATGATTACAGATGAAAAGTTTGTCTTTCACAGTGTATTGGATACAAAACATTGCAATCAAGGTTAGATAACTGCTGTGGAGATTGACCAACTATAGCCAAGAGAAAGATCAGTAACAAGAACAGAATGATCGTTATGGTCATCACCTTTGATAGAAAAATCATATGACTGTACTAGAAAAGGTTAAAGCTAACCAGCATTATAGCAATTCTATCACACAGGTAATGCATAAATTCAGTCAAATATCAATCATCTCGCTCCTAAATAAACCATGTTGTTGGATGAAAATGCTTACCATTCAAACCACTCAGTTTCTTGAATATATCACATTATATGACTTTTACAATCATTATATAGCCCTGATATTAATTTATATAATAGGTTTATTTTTGTAAAATTGAATTGTGGTTGCCAAAAACATTCTAATAACAGTACAGAAGTCAAGACTATGTACTATAAAAACAGAAAATATTTATTTGGAAATAACTAAAAATAGAAAACTTGAGAGCTAGTTAATGATATCAGATTATTATGATCTGAAAAGGTAGTGAATAGACTTTTACACATTTTAATAATATTTTATCTAATTTTATGTTTGTACTTTAAAATCAGAGAAAAAAAAGTTTACCATATATCTATTAAAAAAAATTATTAATGGGATAGAAATAATTATGCAATAAATTATGTAATTTATAATATAGAGGATAATTAATATATATTGCAATAGGATGATAAGCAATAAATTATTAATTAATTAATATTAATATAAAATAAATAATTTTATATTTAATAAATTAATTAAATATTACTATTTTTTGTAACACTAATTATATAGCAGTAATTAGAGAAATGAGTGCTGTAAAGTATTATAAATGAGAATAATTAAATAATTATTGTTAAATGTTTGTTGTTTATTCTCTATAATTATACTTTGTACAGTTTTATTCTGTGATAAAAAATAATCTATATAACTATAAAAATAATAAAATAGTTTATTTAATCAAATTGTAATATTACAAATATAACTATTTAGATAATAAATTATATATATATATATATATATTTATATAAGGAAATACTATTACTGTATTATTTATTAAGTAAATAGACCACACATTGCACATGTGAAGCCTGAAGGCTAAAGAAAGGTACACAACACATCATGAATGTAATAAAATTCTGAATTTTAATACAAAGTATAAGATGCATTCCAGAATACAAATAATCGTATCAGATCATAGGTATTGGTTTGAAAGTCTGAAAAAAGGGAGAAAGTATATATTAATATGGATGCAGCAATATATTAAATTAGTGGGGCACTACGTGCTGACAAATTCAATATATTGCTACCCTTTAAATGTCTTAATACTTAAAGGTAAAAAATGCCATCAATGATAATATTGTTTTTTAGTACCTACATACCTGTTTAGCTCATTTGCCTATTTTAGCCTATAAACATAGTTTATACATATGTATAAATTTAAAGATTTTAAATATCATAATATTTGCTTACCAAAACTTTATGGTAACATGCTGTCTCAGAGTTTTTTGTCCATGTAGGTAAGTAATTCTATTTCAATCAAAACAAGGCATATTAAGAAATAATGAATAATGAATAATTAAATATAGACACAATTTGTTATTAAGGGGGGGGGAGTAATAGGAAAGTAGGTAAATAATAAGTAAATAATGCTATCAATAACAATATTGTATTTTTAGTACCTACCTGCCAACCAATTTAGCTCATTTACCTATTTTAGCCTATAGACATAGTTTATACATATGTATAAATTTAAAGATTCTAAATATCATAATATTTGCTTATCAAAACTTTATGATAATGTGCTGTCTCAGAGTTTTTGTCCATGTAGGTAAGTAATTCTATTTCAATCAAAACAAGACATAAACATTTATATATATTTGTATACAACTCGGTATCCAGAGAGAGAGAAACAAACAGGGTGATCCAAAAATAATTGAACTTTATTATTGTTTTGTATGCATCATATATTCAGCAATTCCAAAATTCCAAGTACATAATATTGAAATCAATCAAATCAACACACTCCAAAGTAAAATCAAATCTGTGATAATAAGTAATTTTAATCAATATTCATTTATGAAATATATAAAGTGAGATAAATATAAATGAGTATTTAACTTAAAGCGCAACTGCTAAATATTACCGATAAATGGTGATCACATTAGATGGGATCAATATATGAAAATTGAGGGCATGCAATTTATACTCATTTGATTGTATTTAAGACAGACAAATTGTTGGTTAATATTATTATCTAATACACACACACACTCATACCTATAATTATCAGATTATGTAAATGCATTCCATAGTATTTAAGATATACAAACTATATATTTTCAAACTATTTTATATTTTCATACATTTATGTCATATTGCTAGTAATTGCAGACTCCTAAAGTTTGACACAATGGAGCCACAGAAATTGCCTGACTCTGTTTGTGAAATGTAAACAATAATGTGGTAGATAGCAATACTTATTTGGAGAAAGAGAAACTCATGCTAGAATCTGATTGGCCAGCCTCCAAAATTGTCAGAGGTTGTCTACAAATTTTGAGACACCCTTACATAACTAAATATTAGGTGAAGGCCACCGGCCTTCAAATATAAAAATAGCTAATAATAATAATTAGATATATATAAAATATCTTGATGTTGTCCTTTTTCAGTGCTATTTCTGTTTATACTTTAGTCATTAGGCTTAAAATGATAATATAGTATGGAAATAATGAACTTTTAAACTTTATTTTTTATATTAAAATTGTATCTAAATTATATATTGTAATATAAATTAATATACTATACTTATAAGATACATACATACATATATATATATTAATCATAAATTATAATATTGGTATGTTGCTATTGGTATATATGTGTCCTTATCTTTAAATATGATTTGTATATATTGTTCATTTATGATATGTGACAAATAATTGGAGACTGCCTGCTGGTAGTCTCTATCTTTATAATATGAAATATAGGGTTACTGGATGTTGAAGATGACAAATTCGTGATTATTGGCATGAATTAATATGGTCAACTTATACCTACCATACATACCAATAGCAGCTTCCATTATTGGTACATATATGCCAATAATATTCAAGACTATATTGAATACCATTAAATAATTACTATATATATATATATATACATGCCAATAGACACTTTCCAATATTAATGTAATTATTTGAGGGTTCTGTATATTTAAAAAATTACTATTATGGTTATGATAGAATTTTCATCCCTACAAATATTTGAATATAATTAATTAATTTTAATAAGGGATATAATACATATTATTAAAAACTAATTAAAAAGAGCTCAGATTTCAGAAGTAATAGTTTATTAATATGTAATAATCTCTTTAATTTAATGTTTATCTATTTCAATTTTGATATACAGTTGTTACATTTTTTGGTAATCTCCAAGTTTCCCACGTTTAAAAAATTATTTTTGTTATTTTAATGTTTTTTCTCGCTTTTTTTATTTATTTTTTAATAAGAAAACATAAATATCCATAAGTGTTTATAAGTGTTACAACAAGAAACATTATGCATGAATCACAAGTAACAAATCAGAAATCGTAATAATGTCTAATCCAATACAGCATATTTCTGAAAAAGTTAGTCTGTAGGTATAACATGGTGCCAGAGAAACTCCTGGAGATGGGTAAGGATTAATGCATAAGTATTAAGTATTTTACTTTAATTATTTATTTTATTTATTAATTTAAGCATTTAATATATCAAAATAAATTGTAAAATAAAAACAAAAAAAACCCACTAAAATGTAAAAAGCAAGCACTGCAAATAATTTCTCTAAACATTATTAAAAAAAATACTAAACATTATAAGTTTATAATTCTAAACGTTAAATCATTTCTGTATAATAGCAATATATTTCCTCTAAACATTCGAGGAATTCCTAACAGAATAGCAAAAATAATTTAATGTGGGAAACTTTGAGATTACCCATTTTTTAAAGCAATATAAGTTTCATTATAATTTTTAGTCTATCATGGAAACAGAATCAATGGAATGTATTCTGGAATGTAATAGAGCCACAAGTCCAAATACAGCTTAGTGAGTCTAAAATCTAAAAACCAACTACTTTAAAAAAAACTATTGACGTCTATATTCAAATAATGAGAATCGTTACATTGATATAATTTTATATGATTTTTATGTGACATTTGCATTAAATGACATATTTACATGTACGCTTATGAAAAACTGTTTGCTTACCACAATGTAAAACCGAACCTGAAAAATGAATGATATTTAAATTCCCACTATTATGAAAAGTTCATTTAATAAATATAATAAGTTACTAAAACAATTGTTATTAACAACAACTGCACCATAACGTTTAAATGAATAAATATAAAGAGTCAAGCATATGAATACAGGCAGGATTAATAAGGTAAACAAACAATGATCAATGCTGTACACCAGGGTCTCCCGTACAAAACCTAAGAGTGAAGAATAAAGAGTTAAGAATTTAAGAAAAATGGGTACTAATAAACATTGAAAAGTGAGGATTGAAGAGAACTTTTGTGACTATTTTTCGTCATTCTTCATGTTTTACTTCCACAAAGAATATGAAGGGTAAGATTGAATTATTTATTAATGGAATTCCCTTTAATTCTAATATCTAAGTTGAAAAGCAGTAAAAGCAACATCACTTTTTAGAATGTATAGTATATAGTGGCGATGACAAAAACTTAGATTTAGTTTTATCTCGACAAAAAGTGTTTTAGGAAAGGATAAATTTTAATTTAGTTTATTTTTAAAACGTTTTTGTTTATAACTTATACAAGTACTGCAACACTATGTTTCCACTCTCTTTGGGGATTCTTTGCAACCTAAAATAAAACGCAACCACTCTTTCTTTAAAGGAACCACTACTTGTGACTTAGAAATGTTTAGGTTCCACAAGTTTTTATACCGACTTAATTACATGAAATCATTTCACATGAATAATTTTGCACTTTTGAATGATATGCATTTAAAGATAATGTTAATTACTCCGCAAGATGGCTATATATAATATATGTATGTAGGTATAATTAAATCAAGTTTGACATATACGCGATATGCGCGTTATATAGTTACTCACAAAGAAAAATGTGCGCTGTATTAAGCGACCTAACATCGCTTGTATTGAAAACAGCCTTTTATAAGATAGAGCCTTAGATTAAATAGATATAAAGTACCTACATGATTCCCACATATATTTTCACAAAAAATATGAAGAGTGAAGAGTAAAGCGATCTTAGTTTTGTGTAAGTCAAACACTCATCATTAATTTCGGACTCCACTCTTAGGTTTTGTGGAAGAGACCCTAAGTTAACGTATTTAAGTATTACAATCACGCCGCTAACAGAGCAAGGCAACATTATAAGCACATTTATTCATCCCTGTCAACTGAGTTATTATAAGACAATTGTAACCTGCAAGTGAATAAACTGATACTGCAAACTTAGACAACACATTTATCTTTCAATGCTTCTCAATAATTGTTAACATGTATGGCAGCCGAGAGAGACAAAAACGTCAAACACCCTTAAATAAAAGTTATTCATAATTTCTTATCCCGAATAACTGTTTAACAGTTATTCGTTTAACAGTTATTCCCAATTTTAAAATGGGAATAACAGTTATTTACATTTTATTATGATGAATAACAGTTATTTGTACTTTATATAATGTAAATAACAGTTATTCACAATTTCTTAATCCGAATAACTGTTTAACAGTTATTTGTTTTACAGTTAACTGTTTAACAGTTATTTCTTTAACAGTTTAACTGTTTAACAGTTATTTGAAATTTTAAAAACGTGAATAACAGTTATTTATATTTAAGTATCGTAAATAACAGTTATTTGTATTTTATACAATGTAAATAACAGTTATTCACAATTTCTTAACTCAAATAACTGTTTAACAGTTATTTGCAATTTTAAAAACGTGAATAACTGTTTAATAGTTATTTGTTTTACAGTTTAACTGTTTAACAGTTATTTGCAATTTTAAAAACGTGAATAACAGTTATTTGTACTTTATACAATGTAAATAACAGTTATTCACAATTTCTTAACTCAAATAACTGTTTAACAGTTATTTGCAATTTAAAAAACGTGAATAATAATTATTTACATTTTATTATCGTGAATAACTGTTATTTGCACTTTTTAAAGCGTGAATAACTGTTATTTGTACTTATGATGTGAATTGCTGTCATTTGCACTCTCTTTACATGAGTTACTTTTGTACCTATATGTGACCTTGAATATTTGTTTGAAAACCTGATTGTTTTAAAAAAAATTAGCGTCCCTTTGACCGCCTGTAATAAAATCTTAGAAAAATGTCGGTAAGTTTAATCATGTAATGCTGTGTTTGTTATGATTTTGAATCAAATGAATGTTATAGTGTCATCTTTACTCGTCATCTTTGGCTATACTTACCTCAATAAAATGTATAAATTATCATAGAGTAATTAGTAAGAGACACGTCTCTAAGGCGATTGCTATAATATTTGGATATAGTAAACATATAAATTTTAATTCGTAGGTACCTATTATAAGTAAGTTGTTATTCAAACTTCGTAAGTAAATAGAGAAATAACAATTATATATAAAAAGTTTAATATTTTATTGAAATATGTACATATTAAGCAGAAAAAACTCTAAAACTAACATTTGACCCATATTTGACCTACATAAAAATACACACCATTTTGATTTGTTATCAGCTGTTTCAATTTTAAACAAAAAAGGATTGTTAAATGACTGGAAGATTGTGTTCCACAGTGAATTGTAATAACCGTACAGGTTATTTGAGCCTAATT